>JASCYN010000149.1:8344534-8424342 GCA_030408155.1 Lophura swinhoii
TGTGGGTGAAAAGGTCCTATTTGAAGGGGGAAACATGGTATTTCTTGGAGAAGATGTGATACATTTGGGAGAAATCTGGCCTTTCTGGCAGAAACTGTCCTATTTTGGGGATAAAAGAGGTATTTGTGGGTGAAAAGGTCCTATTCGAAGGGGGAAACCTGGTATTTCTTGGAGAAGATGTGTTATATTTAGAGAAACCTGGCATTTATGGAAGAAACAGTCCTCTTTTGGGGATACAACAGGTATTTGTAGGTTAAAAGGTCCTATTTCAGGAGGAATCCTTGCATTTCTTGGAGAAGATGTGATATGTTTGGGAGAAATGTGGCATTTCTGGAAGAAACTGTCCTATTTTGGGGTTAAACCAGGTATTTGTGGGTGAAAAGGTCCTATTTGAAGGGGAAAACCTGGTATTTCTTGGAGAAGATGTGATCTATTTGGGAGAAATGTGGCATTTCTGGAAGAAACTGTCCTCTTTTGGGGATAAAAGAGGTATTTGTGGGAGAAAAGATCCTATTTGAAGGGGGAAACCTGGTATTTCTTGGAGAAGATGTGATATATTTGGGCGAAACCAGGCCTTTCTGGAAGAAACTGTCCTATTTTGGGGATAAAAGAGGTATTTGTGGGTGAAAAGGGGGAAACGTGGTATTTCTTGGAGAAGATGTGATCTTTTTGGGAGAAATCAGCATTTATGGAAGAAACTGTCCTCTTTTGGGGATAAAACAGATATTTGTGGGTGAAAAGGTCCTATTTGAAGGGGGAAACCTGGTATTTCTTGGAGAAGATGTGATATGTTTGGGATAAATGTGGCCTTTCTGGCTGAAACTGTCCTGTTTTGGGGATAAAAGAGGTATTTGTGGGTGAAAAGGTCCTATTTGAAGGGGGAAACCTGGTATTTCTTGGAGAAGATGTGATATATTTGGGAGAAATGTGGCATTTCTGGAAGAAACTGTTCTATTTTGGGGATAAAAGAGGTATTAGTGGTTGAAAAGGTCCTATTTGAAGGGGGAAAGCTGGTATTTCTTGGAGAAGATGTGATGTATTTGGGAGAAATGTGGCATTTCTGGAAGAAACTGTCCTCTTCTGGGGATAAAAGAGGTATTTGTGGGTGAGAAGGTCCTATTTGAAGGGGGAAAGCTGGTATTTCTTGGAGAAGATGTGATATGTTTGGGAGAAATGTGGCATTTCTGGAAGAAACTGTCCTCTTTTGGGGGGAAAAGGCTGGTTTTTGTGGGTGAAAAGGTACTATTTCAGGAGATATCCTGGTATTTCTTGGAGGAGATGTGATATGTTTGGGAGAAATGTGACATTTGTGGAAGAAACTGTCCTATTTTGGGGATAAAAGAGGTATTTTTGGGCGTAAAGGTCCTATTTGAAGGGGGAACCCTGGTATTTCATGGAGAAGATGTGATATATTTGGGAGAAATGTGGCCTTTCTGGCAGAAACTGTCCTATTTGAGTGATAAAAGAGGTATTTGTAAGTGAAAAGGTCCTATTTGAAGGGGGAAAGCTGGTAGTTTTACCTCTTTTAATCCCAAAATAGAACAGTCTATAGAACATCTACCCCCTTCAAATAGGACCGTTTCACCCACAAATACCTCTTTTATCCCCAAAATAGTACATTTCGTCCAAATATATCACATCTCCTTCAAGAAATACCAGCTTTCCCCCTTCAAATAGGACCTTTTCACCCACAAATACCTCTTTTATCCCCAAAAGAGGACAGTTTCTTCCAGAAAGGCCACATTTCTCCCAAATATATCACATCTTCTCCAAGAAATACCACGTTTCCCCCTTCAAATAGGACCTTTTCACCCACAAATACCTCTTTTATCCCCAAAATAGGACAGTTTCTTCCAGACATGCCAGCTTTCTCCCAAATATATCACATCTTCTCCAAGAAATACCAGGTTTCCCCCTTCAAATAGGACCTTCTCACCCACAAATACCTCTTTTATCCCTAAAATAGGACAGTTTCTTCCAGTAAGGCCACATTTCTCCCAAATAGATCACATCTTCTCCAAGAAATACCAGCTTTCCCCCTTCAAATAGGACCTTTTCTCCCACAAATACCTCTTTTATCCCCAAAAGAGGACAGTTTCTTCCAGAAATGCCACATTTCTCCCAAATATATCACAACTCCTCCAAGAAATACCAGGTTTCCCCCTTCAATTAGGACCTTTTCTCCATGAAATACCTCTTTTATCCCCAAAATTGGACAGTTTCTTCCAGAAAGGCCACATCTTCCCAAATATATCACATCTTCTCCAAGAAATACCAGGTTTCCCCCTTCAAATAGGACCTTTTCCCCCAAAAAACCTCTTTTATCCCCAAAACAGGACAGTTTCTTCCAGAAATGCCACATTTCTCCCAATTATATCACATCTTCTCCAAGAAATGCCAGGATTCATCGTGAAATAGGACCTTCTCACCCAAAACTACCAGCCTTCTCCCCCCAAATTGGACATTTTCTTCCAGAAATGCCACATTTCTCCCAAATATATCACATCTTCTCCAAGAAATACCAGGATTCCTCCTGAAATAGGACCTTCTCACCCAAAACTACCAGCCTTCTCCCCCCAAACAGGACAGTTTCTTCCAGAAATGCCACATTTCTCCCAAACATATCACATCTTCTCCAAGAAATACCAGGTTTCCCCCTTCAAATAGGACCTTATCACCCACAAATACCTCTTTTATCCCCAAAAGAGGACAGTTTCTTCCAGAAAGGCCACATTTCTCCCAAATATATCACATCTTCTCCAAGAAATACCAGCTTTCCCCCTTCAAATAGGACCTTTTCAGCCACAAATACCTCTTTTATCCCCAAAATAGCACAGTTTCTTCCAGAAATGCCACATTTCTCCCAAATAGATCACATCTTCTCCAAGAAATACCAGCTTTCCCCCTTCAAATAGGACCTTTTCACCCACTAATAGCAGGCTTCTTCCCCCAAATAGGACAGTTTCTTCCAGAAATGCCACATTTCTCCCAAATATATCACATCTTCTCCAAGAAATACCAGGTTTCCCCCTTCAAATAGGACCTTTTCACCCACAAATACCTGTTTTATCCCCAAAATACGACAGTTTCTTCCAGACATGCCATATTTCTCCCAAATATATCACATCTCCTCCAAGAAATACCACTTTTCCCCCTTCAAATAGGACCTTTTCTCCCACAAATACCTGTTTTATGTACAAAACAGGACACTTTCTTCCAGAAATGCCACATTTCTCCCAAATATATCACATCTTCTCCAAGAAATACCAGCTTTCCCCCTTCAAATAGGACCTTTTCACCCACAAATACCTGTTTTATCCCCAAAATTGGACAGTTTTTTCCAGACATGCCACATTTCTCCCAAATATATCACATCTTCTCCAAGAAATACCAGGGTTCCCCCTTCAAATAGGACCTTTTCTCCCACAAATACCTCTTTTATCCCTCAAATTGGACATTTTCTTCCAGAAATGCCACATTTCTCCCAAATATATCACAACTCCTCCATGAAATACCAGGTTTCCCCCTTGAATTAGGACCTTTTCTCCATGAAATACCTGTTTTATCCCCAAAAGAGGACATTTTCTTCCAGAAATGCCACATTTCTCCCAAATAGATCACATCTTCTCCAAGAAATACCAGGGTTGCACCTTCAAATAGGACCTTTTCAACCACTAATACCTCTTTTATCCCCAAAAGAGGACATTTTCTTCCAGAAATGCCACATTTCTCCCAAATATATCACATCTTCTCCAAGAAATACCAGGTTTCCCCCCTTCAAATAGGACCTTTTCAACCACTAATACCTCTTTTATCCCCAAATGCGGACAGTTTCTTCCAGAAATGCCACATTTCTCCCAAATAGATCACATCTTCTCCAAGAAATACCAGGTTTCCCCCTTCAAATAGGACCTTTTCAACCACAAATACGTCTTTTATCCCCAAAATAGGTCAGTTTCTTCCAGAAAGGCCACATTTCTCCCAAATAGATCACATCTTCTCCAAGAAATACCACGTTTCCCCCTTCAAATAGGACCTTCTCACCCACAAATACCTCTTTTATCCCCTAAATTGGACAGTTTCTACCAGACATGCCACATTTCTCCCAAATATATCACATCTTCTCCAAGAAATACCACGTTTCCCCCTTCGAATAGGACCTTTTCACCCACAAAAAATTCTTTTATCCCCAAAATAGGACAGTTTCTTCCAGAAATGCCACATTTCTCCCAAATATATCACATCTTCTCCAAGAAATACCAGGTTTCCCCCTTCAAATAGGACCTTTTCACCCACAAATACCTCTTTTATCCCCAAAATAGGACAGTTTCTTCCAGACATGCCACATTTCTCCCAAATATACCACATCTTCTCCATGAAATACCAGCTTTCCCCCTTCAAATAGGACCTTTTCACCCACAAATACCTGTTTCATCCCCAAAAGAGGACAGTTTCTTCCAGAAATGCCACATTTCTCCCAAATATATCACATCTTCTCCAAGAAATACCAGGGTTCCCCCTTCAAATAGGACCTTTTCAACCACTAATACCTCTTTTATCCCCAAAAGAGGACAGTTTCTTCAAGAAATGCCACATTTCTCCCAAATAGATCACATCTTCTCCAAGAAACCAGCTTTCCCCCTTCAAATAGGACCTTTTCACCCACTAATAGCAGGCTTCTCCCCCAAATAGGACAGTTTCTTGCAGAAATGCCACATTTCTACCAAATAGATCACATCTTCTCCAAGAAATACCAGGTTTCCCCCTGGGAATAGGACCTTTTCAACCACTAATACCTCATTATCCCCAAAATAGGACAGTTTCTTCCAGACATGCCACATTTCTCCCAAATATATCACATCTCCTTCAAGAAATACCAGCTTTCCCCCTTTAAATAGGACCTTTTCACCCACAAATACCTCTTTTATACCCAAAAGAGGACAGTTTCTTCCAGAAATGCCACATTTCTCCCAAATAGATCACATCTTCTCCAAGAAATACCAGGTTTCCCCCTTCAAATAGGACCTTTTCACCCACAAATACCTCTTTTATCCCCAAAATAGGACAGTTTCTTCCAGACATGCCAGATTTCTCCCAAATATATCACATCTTCTCCAAGAAATACCAGGTTTCCCCCTTCAAATAGGACCTTCTCACCCACAAATACCTCTTTTATCCCTAAAATAGGACAGTTTCTTCCAGACATGCCACATTTCTCCCAAATATATCACATCTTCTCCAAGAAATACCAGGCTTCCCCCTTCAAATAGGACCTTTTCTCCCACAAATACCTCTTTTATCCCCAAAAGAGGACAGTTTCTTCCAGAAATGCCACATTTCTCCCAAATAGATCACAACTCCTCCAAGAAATACCAGGTTTCCCCCTTCAATTAGGACCTTTTCTCCATGAAATACCTCTTTTATCCCCAAAAGTGGACAGTTTCTTCCAGAAAGGCCACATCTTCTCCAAATATATCACATCTTCTCCAAGAAATACCAGGTTTCCCCCTTCAAATAGGACCTTTTCCCCCAAAAAACCTCTTTTATCCCCAAAACAGGACAGTTTCTTCCAGAAATGCCACATTTCTCCCAATTATATCACATCTTCTCCAAGAAATGCCAGGATTCATCCTGAAATAGGACCTTCTCACCCAAAACTACCAGCCTTCTCCCCCCAAATGAGGACATTTTCTTCCAGAAATGCCACATTTCTCCCAAATATATCACATCTCCCCCAAGAAATTCCAGGATTCCTCCTGAAATAGGACCTTCTCACCGAAAACTACCAGCCTTCTCCCCCCAAATTGGACATTTTCTTCCAGACATGCCACATTTCTCCCAAATATATCACCTCTTCTCCAAGAAATACCACGTTTCCCCCTTCAAATAGGACCTTTTCACCCACAAATACCTGTTTTATCCCCAAAATAGGACAGTTTCTTCCAGAAATGCCACATTTCTCCCAAATATATCACATCTTCTCCAAGAAATACCAGCTTTCCCCCTTCAAATAGGACCTTATCACCCACAAATACCTCTTTTATCCCCAAAGAGGACAGTTTCTTGCAGACATGCCACATTTCTCCCAAATATATCACATGTTCTCCAAGAAATACCAGGTTTCCTCCTTCAAATAGGACCTTATCACCCACAAATACCACTTTTATCCCCAAAATAGGACAGTTTCTGCCAGAAAGGCCACATTTCTCCCAAACATATCACATCTTCTCCAAGAAATACCACGTTTCGCCCTTCAAATAGGACCTTTTCACCCACAAAGATTCTTTTATCCCCAAAAGAGGACAGTTTCTGCCAGAAAGGCCACATTTCTCCCAAATATATCACATCTTCTCCAAGAAATACCACGTTTTCCCCATCAAATAGGACCTTTTCACCCACAAATACCTCTTTTATCCCCAAAACAGGACAGTTTCTTCCAGAAATGCCACATTTCTCCCAAATATATCACATCTTCTCCAAGAAATACCACGTTTCCCCCTTCAAATAGGACCTATTCACCCACAAATACCTCTTTTATCCCCAAAAGAGGACATTTTCTTCCAGAAAGGCCATATTTCTCCCAAATAGATCACATCTTCTCCAAGAAATACCAGCTTTCCCCCTTCAAATAGGACCTTTTCACCCACAAATACCTGTTTTATCCCCAAAACAGGACACTTTCTTCCAGAAAGGCCACATTTCTCCCAAATAGATCACATCTTCTCCAAGAAATACCAGCTTTCCCCCTTCAAATAGGACCTTTTCACCCACAAAAAATTCTTTTATCCCCAAAATAGGACAGTTTCTTCCAGAAATGCCACATTTCTCCCAAATATATCACATCTTCTCCAAGAAATACCAGGTTTCCCCCTTCAAATACGACCTTTTCACCCACAAATACCTCTTTTATCCCTCAAAAGAGGATAGTTTCTTCCAGACATGCCACATTTCTCCCAAATATATCACATCTTCTCCAAGAAATACCAGGATTCCTCCTGAAAGAGGACCTTTTCTACCACAAATACCAGCCTTCTCCCCCAAAATAGGACAGTTTCTTCCAGAAATGCCACATTTCTCCCAAATAGATCACATCTTCTCCAAGAAATGCCAGGTTTCCTCCTTCAAATAGGACCTTTTCACCCACAAATACCTGTTTTATCCCCAAAAGAGGACAGTTTCTTCCAGAAATGCCTGATTTCTCCCAAATATATCACATCTTCTCCAAGAAATACCAGGTTTCCCCCTTCAAATACGACCTTTTCACCCACAAATACCTCTTTTATCCCCAGAAGAGGTCAGTTTCTTCCAGAAAGGCCACATTTCTCCCAAATATATCACATATTCTCCAAGAAATACCAGGATTCCTCCTGAAAGAGGACATTTTCTCCCTCAAATACCAGCCTTCTCCCCCCAAAAGAGAACAGTTTCTTCCAGACATGCCACATTTCTCCCAAATATATCACATCTTCTCCAAGAAATGCCAGGATTCCTCCTGAAAGAGGACCTTCTCACCCAAAACTACCAGCCGTCTCCCCCCAAATTGGACATTTTCTTCCAGAAAGGCCACATTTCTCCCAAATATATCACATCTTCTCCAAGAAATACCAGGATTCCTCCTGAAATAGGACCTTCTCACCGAAAACTACCAGCCTTCTCCCCCCAAATTGGACATTTTCTTCCAGAAATGCCAAATTTCTCCCAAATATATCACATTTTCTCCATGAAATACCAGCTTTCCCCCTTCAAATAGGACCTTTTCTCCCACAAATACCTGTTTTATCCCCCAAATAGGACAGTTTCTTCCAGAAAGGCCACATTTCTCCCAAATATATCACATCTTCTCCAAGAAATACCAGGTTTCCCCCTTCAAATAGGACCTTTTCACCCACTAATAGCAGGCTTCTCCCCCAAAAGAGGACAGTTTCTACCAGAAATGCCAGATTTCTCCCAAATAGATCACATCTTCTCCAAGAAATACCAGGTTTCCCCCTTCAAATAGGACCTTTTCACCCACAAATACCTCTTTTATCCCCAAAATAGGACAGTTTCTTCCAGAAAGGCCACATTTCTCCCAAGTATATCACATCTCCTTGAAGAAATACCAGCTTTACCCCTTCAAATAGGACCTTTTCAACCACAAATACCTGTTTTATCCCCAAAACAGTACACTTTCTTCCAGAAATGCCACATTTCTCCCAAATATATCACATCTTCTCATAGAATTACCGCGTTTCCCCCTTCAAATAGGACCTTTTCACCCACAAATACCTGTTTTATCCCCAAAAGAGGACAGTTTCTTCCAGACATGCCACATTTCTCCCAAATAGATCACATCTTCTCCAAGAAATACCAGGTTTCCCCCTTCAAATAGGACCTTTTCACCCACAAATACCTGTTTTATCCCCAAAGGAGGACATTTTCTTCCAGAAATGCCACATTTCTCCCAAATATATCACATCTTCTCCAAGAAATACCAGGATTCCTCCTGAAATACGACCTTTTCACCCACAAATACCTCTTTTATCCCCATAAGAGGACAGTTTCTTCCAGAAATGCCACATTTCTCCCAAATATATCACATCTTCTCCAAGAAATACCACGTTTCCCCCTTCAAATAGGACCTTTTCCCCAAAAAAAACCTCTTTTATCCCCAAAAGAGGACAGTTTCTTCCAGGAATGCCACATTTCTCCCAAATAGATCACATCTTCTCCAAGAAATACCACGTTTCCCCCTTCAAATAGGACCTTATCACCCACAAATACCTCTTTTATCCCCAAAATAGGACAGTTTTTTCCAGACATGCCACATTCCTCCCAAATATATCACATCTTCTCCAAGAAATACCAGGTTTCCCCCTTCAAATAGGACCTTTTCTCCCACAAATACCTCTTTTATCCCCAAAAGAGGACAGTTTCTTCCAGAAATGCCACATTTCTCCCAAATATATCACATCTTCTCCAAGAAATACCAGCTTTCCCCCTTCAAATAGGACCTTTTCACCCACAAATACCTGTTTTATCCCCAAAAGGGGACAGTTTTTTCCGGAAATGGCACATTTCTCCAAAATATATCACATCTTCTCCAAGAAATACCAGGTTTCCCCCTTCAAATAGGACCTTTTCACCCACAAATACCTCTTTTATCCCCCAAAATAGGACAGTTTCTTCCAGAAATGCCACATTTCTCCCAAATAGATCACATCTTCTCCAAGAAATACCAGGGTTCCCCCTTCAAATAGGAACTTTTCACCCACAAAAACCTCTTTTATCCCCAAAAGAGGACAGTTTCTTCCAGAAATGCCACATTTCTCCCAAATATATCACATCTTCTCCAAGAAATACCAGGTTTCCCCCTTCAAATAGGACCTTTTCAACCACTAATACCTCTTTTATCCCCAAAATAGGACAGCTTCTTCCAGAAATGGCACATTTCTCCCAAACATATCACATCTCCTCCAAGAAATACCAGGATTCCTCCTGAAATAGGAACTTTTCTCCCACAAATACCACCCTTCTCCCCCCAAATAGGTCAGTTTCTTCCAGAAATGCCAGATTTCTCCCAAATATATCACATCTTCTCCAAGAAATACCAGCTTTCCCCCTTCAAATAAGACCTTTTCACCCACAAATACCTGTTCTATCCACATAAGAGGACAGTTTCTTCCAGAAATGCCACATTTCTCCCAAATATATCACATCTTCTCCAAGAAATACCACGCTTCCCCCTTCAAATAGGACCTTTTCCCCAAAAAAACCTCTTTTATCCCCAAAAGAGGACAGTTTCTTCCAGGAATGCCAGATTTCTCCCAAATATATCACATCTTCTCCAAGAAATACCAGGATTCCTCCTGAAATAGGACCTTCTCACCCAAAACTACCAGCCTTCTCCCCCCAAATTGGATATTTTCTTCCAGAAATGCCACATTTCTCCCAAATAGATCACATCTTCTCCAAGAAATACCACGATTCCCCCTTCAAATAGGACCTTTTCCCCCAAAAAACCTCTTTTATCCCCAAAAGAGGACAGTTTCTTCCAGGAATGCCAGATTTCTCCCAAATATATCACATCTTCTCCAAGAAATACCACGTTTCCCCCTTCATATAGGACCTTCTCACCCACAAATACCTCTTTTATCCCCAAAATAGGACAGTTTTTTCCAGACATGCCACATTTCTCCCAAATATATCACATCTTCTCCAAGAAATACCAGGTTTCCCCCTTCAATTAGGACCTTTTCTCCCACAAATACCTCTTTTATCCCCAAAAGTGGACAGTTTCTTCCAGAAAGGCCACATTTCTCCCAAATATATCACATCTTCTCCAAGAAATACCAGGTTTCCCTCATCAAATAGGACCTTATCCCCAAAAAAACCTCTTTTATCCCCAAAACAGGACAGTTTCTGCCAGAAAAGACACATTTCTCCCAATTATATCACATCTTCTCCAAGAAATACCAGGATTCCTCCTAAAATAGGACCTTCTCACCCAAAACTACCAGCCTTCTCCCCCCAAATTGGACATTTTCTTCCAGAAAGGCCACATTTCTCCCAAATATATCACATCTTCTCCAAGAAATACCAGGATTCCTCCTGAAATAGGACCTTCTCACCCAAAACTACCAGCCTTCTCCCCCCAAATTGGACATTTTCTTCCAGAAAGGCCACATTTCTCCCAAATAGATCACATCTTCTCCAAGAAATACCAGGGTTCCCCCTTCAAATAGGACCTTTTCTCCCACAAATACCTGTTTTATCCCCCAAATAGGACAGCTTCTTCCAGACATGCCACATTTCTCCCAGATATATCACCTCTTCTCCAAGAAATACCAGGTTTCCCCCTTCAAATAGGACCTTTTCACCCACAAATACCTCTTTTATCCCCAAAGGAGGACAGTTTCTTCCAGAAATGCCACATTTCTCCCAGACATATCACATCTCCTCCAAGAAATACCAGGATTCCTCCTGAAATAGGAACTTTTCTCCCACAAATACCACCCTTCTCCCCCCAAATAGGACATTTTCCTCCAGAAATGCCACATTTCTCCCAAATATATCACATCTTCTCCAAGAAATACCAGGTTTTCCCCTTCAAATAGGACCTTTTCACCCACAAATACCTCTTTTATCCCCGTAAGAGGACAGTTTCTTCCAGAAATGCCACATTTCTCCCAAATATATCACATCTTCTCCAAGAAATACCACGTTTCCCCCTTCAAATAGGACCTTTTCCCCCAAAAAACCTCTTTTATCCCCAAAAGAGGACAGTTTCTTCCAGACATGCCACATTTCTCCCAAATATATCACATCTTCTCCAAGAAATACCACGTTTCCCCCTTCATATAGGACCTTTTCACCCACAAATACCTCTTTTATCCCCAAAAGAGGACAGTTTTTTCCAGACATGCCACATTTCTCCCAAATAGATCACATCTTCTCCATGAAATACCAGCTTTCCCCCTTCAAATAGGACCTTTTCTACCACAAATACCTCTTTTATCCCCAAAAGAGGACAGTTTCTTCCAGAAAGGCCACATTTCTCCCAAATATATCACAACTCCGCCAAGAAATACCAGGTTTCCCCCTTCAATTAGGACCTTTTCTCCATGAAATACCTCTTTTATCCCCAAAAGTGGACAGTTTATTCCAGAAAGGCCACATTTCTCCCAAATATATCACATCTTCTCCAAGAAATACCAGGATTCCTCCTGAAATAGGACCTTCTCACCCAAAACTACCAGCCTTCTCCCCCCAAATTGGACATTTTCTTCCAGAAAGGCCACATTTCTCCCAAATAGATCACATCTTCTCCAAGAAATACCAGGGTTCCCCCTTCAAATAGGACCTTTTCTCCCACAAATACCTGTTTTATCCCCAAAAAAGGACAGCTTCTTCCAGACATGCCACATTTCTCCCAAATATATCAACTCTTCTCCAAGAAATACCACGTTTCCCCCTTCAAATAGGACCTTTTCACCAACAAATACCTCTTTTATCCCCAAAAGAGGACAGTTTCTTCCAGACATGCCACATTTCTCCCAAATATATCACATCTTCTCCAAGAAATACCAGGTTTCCCCCTTCAAATAGGACCTTCTCACCCACAAATACCTCTTTTATCCCCAGAAGAGGACAGTTTCTTCCAGAAATGCCACATTTCTCCCAAATATATCACATCTTCTCCATGAAATACCAGGTTTCCCCCTTCAAATAGGACCTTTTCACCCTCAAATACCTCTTTTATCCCCAAAATCGGACAGTTTCTTCCAGAAATGCCACATTTCTCCCAAATATATCACATCTTCTCCAAGAAATACCAGGATTCCTCCTGAAAGAGGACCTTTTCTCCCTCAAATACCAGCCTTCTCCACAAAATAGGACAGTTTCTTCCAGAAATGCCACATTTCTCCCAAATATATCACATCTTCTCCAAGAAATACCAGGTTTCCCCCTTCAAATAGGACCTTTTCACCCACAAATACCTGTTTTATCCCCAAAATAGGACAGTTTCTTCAAGAAATGCCACATTTCTCCCAAATATATCACATCTTCTCCAAGAAATACCAGGGTTCCCCCTTCAAATAGGACCTTTTCACCCACAAATACCTTTTTTATCCCCAAAAGAGGACAGTTTCTTCCAGAAAGGCCACATTTCTCCCAAATATACCACATCTTCTCCAAGAAATACAACGTTTCCCCCTGGAAATAGGACCTTTTCACCCACAAATACCACTTTTACCCACAAAAGAGGACAGGTTCTTCCAGAAATGCCACATTTCTCCCAAATAGATCACATCTTCTCCAAGAAGTACCAGGTTTCCCCTGGAAATAGGACCTTTTCACCCACAAATAACTCTTTTATCCCCAAAAGAGGACAGTTTCTTCCAGAAAGGCCACATTTCTCCCAAATATATCACATCTTCTCCAAGAAATACCTGTTTTCCCCTGGAAATAGGACCTTTTCACCCACAAGTACCGGTTTTATCCCCAAAGGAGGACAGTTTCTTCCAGAAATGCCACATTTCTCCCAAATATATCACATCTTCTCCAAGACATACCAGGGTTCCCCCTTCAAATAGGACCTTTTCACCCACGAATACCTGTTTTATCCCCAAAAGAGGACAGTTTCTGCCAGAAATGCCACATTTCTCCCAAATAGATCACATCTTCTCCAAGAAATACCAGGTATCCCCTGGAAATAGGACCTTTTCTCCCACAAGTACCTGTTTTATCCCCAAAGGAGGTCAGTTTCTGCCAGAAAGGCCAGATTTCTCCCAAATAGATCACATCTTCTCCAAGAAATACCAGCTTTCCCCCTTCAAATAGGACCTTCTCACCCACAAATACCTGGTTTATACCCAAAATAGGACAGTTTCTTCCAGAAATGCCACATTTCTCCCAAATAGATCACATCTCCTGCAAGAAATACCAGGTTTCCCCCTTGAAACAGAACCTTTTCACATACAAATACCAGCCTTCTCCCCCCACATTGAATATTTTCTTCCAGAAAGGCCACATTTCTCCCAAATAGATCACATCTTCTCCAAGAAATACCACGTTTCCCCCTTCAAATAGGACCTTTTCACCCACAAATACCTCTTTTAGCCCCAAAAGAGGACAGTTTCTTCCAGAAAGGCCAGATTTCCCCCAAATATATCACATCTTCTCCAAGAAATACCACGTTTCCCCCTTCAAATAGGACCTTTTCACCCACAAATACCTCTTTTATCCCCAAAAGAGGACAGTTTCTGCCAGAAATGCCACATTTCTCCCAAATAGATCACATCTCCTCCAAGAAATACCAGGTTTCCCCCTTCAAATAGGACCTTTTCTCCCACAAATACCTCTTTTATCCCCAAAAGAGGACAGTTTCTTCCAGACATGCCACATTTCTCCCAAATATATCACATCTTCTCCAAGAAATACCAGGGTTCCCCCTTCAAATAGGACCTTTTCACCCACAAATACCTCTTTTATCCCCAAAAGAGGACAGTTTCTTCCAGAAAGGCCAGATTTCCCCCAAATATATCACATCTTCTCCAAGAAATACCAGCTTTCCCCCTTCAAATAGGACCTTTTCTCCCACAAATACCTCTTTTATCCCCAAAAGAGGACAGTTTCTTCCAGAAATGCCACATTTCTCCGAAATAGATCACATCTCCTCCAAGAAATACCACGTTTCCCCCTTCAAATAGGACCTTTTCTAACACAAATACCTCTTTTATCCCCAAAAGAGGACAGTTTCTTCCAGACATGCCACATTTCTCCCAAATAGATCACATCTTCTCCAAGAAATACCAGGGTTCCCCCTTCAAATAGGACCTTTTCCCCAAAAAAACCTCTTTTATCCCCAAAAGAGGACAGTTTCTTCCAGGAATGCCAGATTTCTCCCAAATATATCACATCTTCTCCAAAAAATACCTGGGTTCCCCCTTCAAATAGGACCTTCTCACCCACAAATACCTCTTTTAGCCCCAAAAGAGGACAGTTTCTTCCAGAAAGGCCAGATTTCCCCCAAATATATCACATCTTCTCCAAGAAATACCACGTTTCCCCCTTCAAATAGGACCTTTTCACCCACAAATACCTCTTTTATCCCCAAAAGAGGACAGTTTCTGCCAGAAATGCCACATTTCTCCCAAATAGATCACATCTCCTCCAAGAAATACCAGGTTTCCCCCTTCAAATAGGACCTTTTCTCCCACAAATACCTCTTTTATCCCCAAAAGAGGACAGTTTCTTCCAGACATGCCACATTTCTCCCAAATAGATCACATCTTCTCCAAGAAATACCAGGGTTCCCCCTTCAAATAGGACCTTTTCACCCACAAATACCTCTTTTATCCCCAAAAGAGGACAGTTTCTTCCAGAAAGGCCAGATTTCCCCCAAATATATCACATCTTCTCCAAGAAATACCAGCTTTCCCCCTTCAAATAGGACCTTTTCTCCCACAAATACCTCTTTTATCCCCAAAAGAGGACAGTTTCTTCCAGAAATGCCACATTTCTCCGAAATAGATCACATCTCCTCCAAGAAATACCACGTTTCCCCCTTCAAATAGGACCTTTTCTAACACAAATACCTCTTTTATCCCCAAAAGAGGACAGTTTCTTCCAGACATGCCACATTTCTCCCAAATATATCACATTTTCTCCAAGAAATACCAGGGTTCCCCCTTCAAATAGGACCTTTTCACCCACAAATACCTCTTTTATCCCCAAAAGAGGACATTTTCTTCCAGAAATGCCACATTTCTCCCAAATATATCACATCTTCTCCAAGAAATACCAGGTTTCCCCCTTGAAATAGGACCTTTTCACCCACAAATACCTCTTTTATCCCCAAAAGAGGACAGTTTCTTCCAGACATGCCACATTTCTCCCAAATATATCACATCTTCTCCAAGAAATACCACGTTTCCCCCTTCAAATAGGAACATTTCTCCCACAGATACCTGTTTGATCCCCAAAAGAGGACAGTTTCTTCCAGACATGCCACATTTCTCCCAAATAGATCACATCTTCTCCAAGAAATACAGGGATTCCTCCTGAAATAGGACCTTTTAAACCACAAGTACCGGTTTTATCCCTAAAGGAGGACAGTTTCTTCCAGAAATGGCACATTTCTCCCTAATATATCACATCTCCCCCAAGAAATACCAGGATTCCTCCTGAAATAGGAACTTTTCTCCCACAAATACCACCCTTCTCCCCCCAAATAGGACATTTTCTTCCAGACATGCCACATTTCTCCCAAATATATCACATCTTCTCCAAGAAATACCAGGTTTTCCCGTTCAAATAGGACCTTTTCACCCACAAATACCTGTTCTATCCCCATAAGAGGACAGTTTCTTCCAGAAATGCCACATTTCTCCCAAATATATCACATCTTCTCCAAGAAATACCAGGGTTCCCCCTTCAAATAGGACCTTTTCCCCAAAAAAACCTCTTTTATCCCCAAAAGAGGACAGTTTCTTCCAGGAATGCCAGATTTCTCCCAAATATATCACATCTTCTCCAAAAAATACCTGGGTTCCCCCTTCAAATAGGACCTTCTCACCCACAAATACCTCTTTTAGCCCCAAAAGAGGACAGTTTCTTCCAGAAATGCCAAATTTCTCCCAAATAGATCACAACTCCTCCAAGAAATACCAGGTTTCCCCCTTCAATTAGGACCTTTTCTCCATGAAATACCTCTTTTATCCCCAAAAGTGGACAGTTTCTTCCAGAAAGGCCACATTTCTCCCAAATATATCACATCTTCTCCAAGAAATACCAGGTTTCCCCCTTCAAATAGGACCTTTTCAACCACTAATACCTCTTTTATCCCCAAAACAGGACAGTTTCTTCCAGAAATGCCACATTTCTCCCAAATATATCACATCTTCACCAAGAAATGCCAGGATTCCTCCTGAAATAGGACCTTTTCACCCAAAACTACCAGCCTTCTCCCCCCAAATTGGACATTTTCTTCCAGAAAGGCCACATTTCTCCCAAATATATCACATCTTCTCCAAGAAATGCCAGGATTCCTCCTGAAATAGGACCTTCTCACCCAAAACTACCAGCCTTCTCCCCCCAAATTGGACATTTTCTTCCAGAAAGGCCACATTTCTCCCAAATAGATCACATCTTCTCCAAGAAATACCAGGGTTCCCCCTTCAAATAGGCCCTATTCACCCACAAATACCTCTTTTATCCCCAAAAGAGGACAGTTTCTGCCAGAAATGCCACATTTCTCCCAAACATATCACATCTTCTCCAAGAAATACCAGGTTTCCCCCTGGAAATAGGACCTTTTCACCCACAAATACCACTTTTATCCCCAAAAGAGGACAGTTTCTGCCAGAAATGCCACATTTCTCCCAAACATATCACATCTTCTCCAAGAAATACCAGGCTTCCCCCTTCATATAGGACCTTTTCACCCACAAATACCTCTTTTATCCCCCAAATAGCACAGTTTCTTCCAGAAAGGCCACATTTCTCCCAAATATATCTCATCTTCTCCAAGAAATAACAGGTTTTCCCCTGGAAATAGGACCTTTTCACCCACAAATACCTCTTGTATCCCCAAAAGAGGACAGTTTCTTCCAGACATGCCACATTTCTCCCAAATATATCACATCTCCTTCAAGAAATACCAGCTTTCCCCCTTCAAATAGGACCTTTTCAACCACAGATACCTGATTATGTACAAAACAGGACACTTTCTTCCAGAAATGCCACATTTCTCCCAAATATATCACATCTTCTCATAGAATTACCTCGTTTCCCCCTTCAAATAGGACCTTTTCACCCACAAATACCAGTTTTATCCCCAAAAGAGGACAGTTTCTTCCAGACATGCCACATTTCTCCCAAATAGATCACATCTTCTCCAAGAAATACCAGCTTTCCCTCTTCAAATAGGACCTTTTCACCCACAAATACCTCTTTTATCCCCAAAATAGGACAGTTTCTACCAGAAATGCCATATTTCTCCCAAACATATCACATCTTCTCCAAGAAATACCAGGTTTCCCCCTTCAAATAGGACCTTTTCACCCAAAAATACCTCTTTTATCCCCCAAAGAGGACAGTTTCTTCCAGAAATGCCACATTTCTCCCAAACATATCACATCTCCTCCAAGAAATACCAGGATTCCTTCTGAAATAGGAACTTTTCTCCCACAAATACCACCCTTCTCCCCCCAAATAGGACATTTTCTTCCAGAAATGCCACATTTCTCCCAAATATATCACATCTTCTCCAAGAAATACCTGCTTTCCCCTTCAAATAGGACCTTTTCACCCGCAAATACCTGTTCTATCCCCATAAGAGGACAGTTTCTTCCAGAAATGCCACATTTCTCCCAAATATATCACATCTTCTCCAAGAAATACCAGCTTTCCCCCTTCAAATAGGACCTTTTCCCCAAAAAAACCTCTTTTATCCCCAAAAGAGGACAGTTTCTTCCAGGAATGCCAGATTTCTCCCAAATATATCACATCTTCTCCAAGAAATACCACGTTTCCCCCTTCATATAGGACATTCTCACCCACAAATACCTGTTTTATCCCCAAAATAGGACAGTTATTTCCAGACATGCCACATTTCTCCCAAATATATCACATCTTCTCCGAGAAATACCAGGTTTCCCCCTTCAAATAGGACCTTTTCTCCCACAAATACCTCTTTTATCCCCAAAAGAGGACAGTTTCTTCCAGAAAGGCCACATTTCTCCCAAATATATCACAACTCCGCCAAGAAATACCAGGTTTCCCCCTTCAATTAGGACCTTTTCTCCATGAAATACCTCTTTTATCCCCAAAAGTGGACAGTTTCTTCCAGAAAGGCCACATTTCTCCCAAATATATCACATCTTCTCCAAGAAATACCACGCTTCCCCCTTCAAATAGGACCTTTTCACCCACAAATACCTATTTTATCCCCAAAACAGGACAGTTTCTTCCAGAAATGCCACATTTCTCCCAAATATATCACATCTTCTCCAAGAAATGCCAGGATTCCTCCTGAAATAGGACCTTCTCACCCAAAACTACCAGCCTTCTCCCCCCAAATTGGACATTTTCTTCCAGAAAGGCCACATTTCTCCCAAATATATCACATCTTCTCCAAGAAATACCAGGATTCCTCCTGAAATAGGACCTTCTCACCCAAAACTACCAGCCTTCTCCCCCCAAATTGGACATTTTCTTCCAGAAATGCCACATTTCTCCCAAATAGATCACATCTTCTCCAAGAAATACCACGCTTCCCCCTTCAAATAGGACCTTTTCACCCACAGATACCTGTTTGATCCCCCAAATAGGACAGCTTCTTCCAGACATGCCACATTTCTCCCAAATATATCACCTCTTCTCAAAGAAATACCAGGGTTCCCCCTTCAAATAGGACCTTTTCACCCACAAATTCCTCTTTTATCCCCAAAATAGGACAGTTTCTTCCAGACATGCCACATTTCTCCGAAATAGATCACATCTTCTCCAAGAAATACCAGGTTTCACCCTTCAAATAGGACCTTTTCACCCACAAATACCTCATTAATCCCCAGAAGAGGACAGTTTCTTCCAGAAATGCCATATTTCTCCCAAATAGATCATATCTTCTCCAAGAAATACCAGGTTTCCCCCTTCAAATAGGACCTTTTCACCCACAAATACCTCTTTTATCCCCCAAATAGGACAGTTTCTTCCAGACATGCCACATTTCTCCCAAATATATCACATCTTCTCCAAGAAATACCAGGATTCCTCCTGAAAGAGGACATTTTCACCCTCAAATAGCAGCCTTCTCCCCAAAATAGGACAGTTTCTTCCAGAAAGGCCACATTTCTCCCAAATACACCACATCTTCTCCAAGAAATACCACGTTTCCCCCTTCAAATAGGACCTTTTCACCCACGAATACCTCTTTTATCCCCAAAATAGGACAGTTTCTTCAAGAAATGCCAAATTTCTCCCAAATAGATCACATCTTCTCCAAGAAATACCAGGTTTCCCCCTTCAAATAGGACCTTTTCACCCACAAATACCACTTTTATCCCCAAAAGAGAACAGTTTCTTCCGGAAATGGCACATTTCTCACAAACATATCACATCTTCTCATAGAATTACCAGCTTTCCCCCTTCAAATAGGACCTTTTCACCCACAAATACCTGTTTTATCCCCAAAATAGGACAGTTTCTTCCTGAAATGCCACATTTCTCCCAAACATATCACATCTTCTCCAAGAAATACCAGCTTTCCCCCTTCAAATAGGACCTTTTCACCCACAAATACCTGTTTTATCCCCAAAAGAGGACAGTTTCTTCCAGAAATGGCACATTTCTCCCAAATATATCACATCTCCTCCAAGAAATACCAGGATTCCTCCTGAAATAGGAACATTTCTCCCACAAATACCACCCTTCTCCCCCCAAATAGGACATTTTCTTCCAGACATGCCACATTTCTCCCAAATATATCACATCTTCTCCAAGAAATACCACGTTTCCCCCTTCAAATAGGACCTGTTCACCCACAAATACCTCTTTTATCCCCAAA
Organism: Lophura swinhoii; assembly: GCA_030408155.1. Classification (NCBI taxonomy): domain Eukaryota; kingdom Metazoa; phylum Chordata; class Aves; order Galliformes; family Phasianidae; genus Lophura; species Lophura swinhoii. Next base: position 8,364,585 of record JASCYN010000149.1, read on the forward strand.
AGAGGACAGTTTCTTCCAGACATGCCACATTTCTCCCAAATAGATCACATCTTCTCCAAGAAATACCAGGTTTCCCCCTTCAAATAAGACCTTTTCACCCTCAAATACCTGTTCTATCCCCATAAGAGGACAGTTTCTTCCAGAAATGCCACATTTCTCCCAAATATATCACATCTTCTCCAAGAAATACCACGCTTCCCCCTTCAAATAGGAAATTTTCCCCCAAAAAACCTCTTTTATCCCCAAAAGAGGACAGTTTCTTCCAGGAATGCCACATTTCTCCCAAATATATCACATCTTCTCCAAGAAATACCAGGATTCCTCCTGAAAGAGGACCTTCTCACCCAAAACTACCAGCCTTCTCCCCCCAAATTGGACATTTTCTTCCAGAAAGGCCACATTTCTCCCAAATATATCACATCTTCTCCAAGAAATACCAGGATTCCTCCTGAAATAGGACCTTCTCACCCACAACTACCAGCCTTCTCCCCCCAAATTGGACATTTTCTTCTAGAAAGGCCACATTTCTCCCAAATAGATCACATCTTCTCCATGAAATACCAGCTTTCCCCCTTCAAATAGGACCTTTTCTCCCACAAATACCTGTTTTATCCCCAAAAGAGGACAGTTTCTTCCTGACATGCCACATTTCTCCCAAATATATCACATCTTCTCCAAGAAATACCAGGTTTCCCCCTTCAAATAGGACCTTTTCACCCACAAATACCTGTTTTATCCCCAAAATAGGACAGTTTCTTCCAGAAATGCCACATTTCTCCCAAATATATCACATCTTCTCCAAGAAATACCAGCTTTCCCCCTTCAAATAGGACATTTTCGCCCAGTAATACCAGGCTTCTCCCCCCAAATAGGTCATTTTCTTCCAGAAATGCCACATTTCTCCCAAATATATCACATCTTCTCCAAGAAATGCCAGGTTTTCCCCTTCAAATAGGACCTTTTCACCCACAAATACCTGTTTGATCCCCAAAATAGGGCAGTTTCTTCCAGAAATGGCACATTTCTCCCAAACATATCAAATCTCCTCCAAGAAATACCAGGATTCCTCCTGAAATAGGAACTTTTCTCCCACAAATACCACCCTTCTCCCCCCAAATAGGACATTTTCTTCCAGACATGCCAAAATTCTCCCAAATATATCACATCTTCTCCAAGAAATACCAGGTTTTACCCTTCAAATAGGACCTTTTCACCGACAAATACCTGTTCTATCCCCATAAGAGGACAGTTTCTTCCAGAAATGCCACATTTCTCCCAAATATACCACATCTTCTCCAAGAAATACCACGTTTCCCCCTTCAAATAGGACCTTATCCCCAAAAAAACCTCTTTTATCCCCAAAAGAGGACAGTTTCTTCCAGGAATGCCACATTTCTCCCAAATATATCACATCTTCTCCAAGAAATACCAGGGTTCCCCCTTCAAATAGGACCTTCTCACCCACAAATACCTCTTTTATCCCCAAAATAGGACAGTTTTTTCCAGAAATGCCACATTTCTCCCAAATATATCACATCTTCTCCAAGAAATACCAGGTTTCCCCCTTCAAATACGACCTTTACACCCACAAATACCTGTTTTATCCCCAAAACAGGACAGTTTCTTCCAGAAATGCCACATTTCTCCCAAATAGATCACAACTCCGCCAAGAAATACCAGGTTTCCCCCTTGAATTAGGAACTTTTCTCCATGAAATACCTCTTTGATCCCAAAAATAGGACAGTTTCTTCCAGACATGCCACATTTCTCCCAAATATATCACATCTTCTCCAAGAAATACCAGGTTTCCCCCTTCAAATAGGACCTTTTCAACCACTAATACCTCTTTTATCCCCAAAACAGGACAGTTTCTTCCAGAAATGCCACATTTCTCCCAAATATATCACATCTTCTCCAAGAAATGCCAGGATTCCTCCTGAAATAGGACCTTCTCACCCAAAACTACCAGCCTTCTCCCCCCAAATTGGACATTTTCCTCCAGAAAGGCCACATTTCTCCCAAATAGATCACATCTTCTCCAAGAAATACCACGCTTCCCCCTTCAAATAGGACCTTTTCTCCCACAAATACCTGTTTTATCCCCCAAATAGGACAGCTTCTTCCAGACATGCCACATTTCTCCCAAATATATCACATCTTCTCCAAGAAATACCAGGTTTCCCCCTTCAAATAGGACCTTATCACCCACAAATACCTCTTTTATCCCCAGAAGAGGACAGTTTCTTCCAGAAATGCCACATTTCTCCCAAATATACCACATCTTCTCCAAGAAATACCAGGTTTCCCCCTTCAAATAGGACCTTTTCACCCACAAATACCTGTTTTATCCCCAAAAGAGGACAGTTTCTTCAAGAAATGCCACATTTCTCCCAAATAGATCACATCTTCTCCAAGAAATACCAGCTTTCCCCCTTCAAATAGGACCTTTTCACCCACAAAAACATCTTTTATCCCCAAAATTGAACAGTTTCTGCCAGAAAGGCCACATTTCTCCCAAATATATCACATCTTCTCCAAGAAATACCGGATTTCCCCCTTCAAATAGGAACTTTTCACCCACAAATACCTGTTTTATCCCCAAAATAGGACAGTTTCTTCAGGAAATGGGACATTTCTCCCAAATATATCACATCTTCTCCAAGAAATACCAGCTTTCCCCCTTCAAATAGGACCTTTTCACCCACAAATACCTCTTTTATCCCCAAAAGAGGACAGTTTCTTCCAGAAATGGCACATTTCTCCCAAATAGATCACATCTCCTCCAAGAAATACCGGGATTCCTCCTGAAATAGGAACTTTTCTCCAACAAATACCACCCTTCTCCTCCCAAATAGGACATTTTCTTCCAGACATGCCACATTTCTCCCAAATATATCACATCTTCTCCAAGAAATACCAGGTTTTCCCCTGGAAATTGGACCTTTTCACCCACAAATACCTCTTTTATCCCCAAAAGAGGACAGTTTCTTCCAGAAATGCCACATTTCTCCCAAATATATCACAACCTCTCATAGAATTACCAGCATTCCCCCTTCAAATAGGACCTTTTCAACCACAAATACCTCTTTTATCCCCAAAAGAGGACAGTTTCTTCCAGAAATGCCACATTTCTCCCAAATATATCACATCTTCTCCAAGAAATACCACGTTTCCCCTTCAAATAGGAACTTTTCACCCACAAATACCTCTTTTATCCCCAAAAGAGGACAGTTTCTTCCAGAAATGCCACATTTCTCCCAAATAGATCACATCTTCTCCAAGAAATACCTGGTTTCCCCCTTCAAATAGGACCTTTTCACCCACAAATACCTCTTTTATCCCCAAAAGAGGACAGTTTCTTCCAGACATGCCTCTTATCACCCAAATATATCACATCTTCTCCAAGAAATACCAGCTTTCCCCCTTCAAATAGGACCTTTTCACCCACAAATACCTGTTTTATCCCCAAATGAGGACAGTTTCTTCCAGAAATGGCACATTTCTCCCAAACATATCACATTTCCTCCAAGAAATACCAGGATTCCTCCTGAAATAGGACCTTTTCTCCCACAAATACCACCCTTCTCCCCCCAAATAGGACAGTTTCTTCCAGAAATGCCAGATTTCTCCCAAATAGATCACATCTTCTCCAAGAAATACCAGGTTTCCCCCTTCAAATACGACCTTTACACCCACAAATACCTGTTCTATCCCCATAAGAGGACAGTTTCTTCCAGAAATGCCACATTTCTCCCAAATAGATCACATCTTCTCCAAGAAATACCACGCTTCCCCCTTCAAATAGGACCTTTTCACCCACAAAAACCTTTTTTATCCCCAAAAGAGGACAGTTTCTTCCAGGAATGCCAGATTTCTCCCAAATATATCACATCTTCTCCAAGAAATACCAGGATTCCTCCTGAAATAGGACCTTCTCACCCACATCTACCAGCCTTCTCCCCCCAAATTGGACATTTTCTTCTAGAAAGGCCACATTTCTCCCAAATAGATCACATCTTCTCCATGAAATACCAGCTTTCCCCCTTCAAATAGGACCTTTTCACCCACAAATACCTGTTTTATCCCCAAAAGAGGACAGTTTCTTCCAGAAATGCCACATTTCTCCCAAATTGATCACATCTTCTCCAAGAAATACCAGGTTTCCCCCTTCAAATAGGACCTTTTCACCCACAAATACCTGTTTTATCCCCAAAATTGGACAGTTTTTTCCAGACATGCCACATTTCTCCCAAATATATCACATCTTCTCCAAGAAATACCACGTTTCCCACTTCAAATAGGACCTTTTCACCCACTAATACCAGGCTTCTCCCCCCAAAATAGGACATTTTCTTCCAGAAATGCCACATTTCTCCCAAATATATCACATCTTCTCCAAGAAATGCCAGGTTTCCCCTTCAAATAGGACCTTTTCACCCACAAATACCTCTTTAATCCCCAGAAGAGGACAGTTTCTTCCAGAAATGCCACATTTCTCCCAAATAGATCATATCTTCTCCAAGAAATACCAGGTTTCCCCCTTCAAATAGGACCTTTTCACCCACAAATACCTCTTTTATCCCCCAAATAGGACAGTTTCTTCCAGACATGCCACATTTCTCCCAAATATATCACATCTTCTCCAAGAAATACCAGGATTCCTCCTGAAAGAGGACAATTTCTCCCTCAAATAGCAGCCTTCTCCCCAAAATAGGACAGTTTCTTCCAGAAAGGCCACATTTCTCCCAAATACACCACATCTTCTCCAAGAAATACCACGATTCCCCCTTCAAATAGGACCTTATCCCCAAAAAAACCTCTTTTATCCCCAAAAGTGGACAGTTTCTTCCAGGAATGCCAGATTTCTCCCAAGTATATCACATCTTCTCCAAGAAATACCAGGGTTCCCCCTTCAAATAGGACCTTCTCACCCACAAATACCTCTTTTATCCCCAAAATAGGACAGTTTTTTCCAGAAATGCCACATTTCTCCCAAATATATCACATCTTCTCCAAGAAATACCAGGTTTCCCCCTTCAAATAGGACCTTTACACCAACAAATACCTCTTTTATCCCCAAAAGAGGACAGTTTCTTCCAGAAATGCCACATTTCTCCCAAATAGATCACAACTCCGCCAAGAAATACCAGGTTTCCCCCTTGAATTAGGACCTTTTCTCCATGAAATACCTCTTTGATCCCAAAAATAGGACAGTTTCTTCCAGACATGCCACATTTCTCCCAAATATATCACATCTTCTCCAAGAAATACCAGGTTTCCCCCTTCAAATAGGACCTTTTCAACCACTAATACCTCTTTTATCCCCAAAACAGGACAGTTTCTTCCAGAAATGCCACATTTCTCCCAAATAGATCACATCTTCTCCAAGAAATACCAGGATTCCTCCTGAAATAGGACCTTCTCACCCAAAACTACCAGCCTTCTCCCCCCAAATTGGACATTTTCCTCCAGAAAGGCCACATTTCTCCCAAATAGATCACATCTTCTCCAAGAAATACCACGCTTCCCCTTCAAATAGGACCTTTTCTCCCACAAATACCTGTTTTATCCCCCAAATAGGACAGTTTCTTCCAGAAATGCCACATTTCTCCCAAATATACCACATCTTCTCCAAGAAATACCAGGTTTCCCCCTTCAAATAGGACCTTTTCACCCACAAATACCTGTTTTATCCCCAAAAGAGGACAGTTTCTTCAAGAAATGCCACATTTCTCCCAAATAGATCACATCTTCTCCAAGAAATACCAGCTTTCCCCCTTCAAATAGGACCTTTTCACCCACAAAAACATCTTTTATCCCCAAAATTGAACAGTTTCTGCCAGAAAGGCCACATTTCTCCCAAATATATCACATCTTCTCCAAGAAATACCGGATTTCCCCCTTCAAATAGGAACTTTTCACCCACAAATACCTGTTTTATCCCCAAAATAGGACAGTTTCTTCAGGAAATGGGACATTTCTCCCAAATATATCACATCTTCTCCAAGAAATACCAGCTTTCCCCCTTCAAATAGGACCTTTTCACCCACAAATACCTCTTTTATCCCCAAAAGAGGACAGTTTCTTCCAGAAATGGCACATTTCTCCCAAATAGATCACATCTCCTCCAAGAAATACCGGGATTCCTCCTGAAATAGGAACTTTTCTCCAACAAATACCACCCTTCTCCTCCCAAATAGGACATTTTCTTCCAGACATGCCACATTTCTCCCAAATATATCACATCTTCTCCAAGAAATACCAGGTTTTCCCCTGGAAATTGGACCTTTTCACCCACAAATACCTCTTTTATCCCCAAAAGAGGACAGTTTCTTCCAGAAATGCCACATTTCTCCCAAATATATCACAACCTCTCATAGAATTACCAGCATTCCCCCTTCAAATAGGACCTTTTCAACCACAAATACCTCTTTTATCCCCAAAAGAGGACAGTTTCTTCCAGAAATGCCACATTTCTCCCAAATATATCACATCTTCTCCAAGAAATACCACGTTTCCCCCTTCAAATAGGAACTTTTCACCCACAAATACCTCTTTTATCCCCAAAAGAGGACAGTTTCTTCCAGAAATGCCACATTTCTCCCAAATAGATCACATCTTCTCCAAGAAATACCTGGTTTCCCCCTTCAAATAGGACCTTTTCACCCACAAATACCTCTTTTATCCCAAAAGAGGACAGTTTCTTCCAGACATGCCTCTTATCACCCAAATATATCACATCTTCTCCAAGAAATACCAGCTTTCCCCCTTCAAATAGGACCTTTTCACCCACAAATACCTGTTTTATCCCCAAATGAGGACAGTTTCTTCCAGAAATGGCACATTTCTCCCAAACATATCACATTTCCTCCAAGAAATACCAGGATTCCTCCTGAAATAGGACCTTTTCTCCCACAAATACCACCCTTCTCCCCCCAAATAGGACAGTTTCTTCCAGAAATGCCAGATTTCTCCCAAATAGATCACATCTTCTCCAAGAAATACCAGGTTTCCCCCTTCAAATACGACCTTTACACCCACAAATACCTGTTCTATCCCCATAAGAGGACAGTTTCTTCCAGAAATGCCACATTTCTCCCAAATAGATCACATCTTCTCCAAGAAATACCACGCTTCCCCCTTCAAATAGGACCTTTTCACCCACAAAAACCTTTTTTATCCCCAAAAGAGGACAGTTTCTTCCAGGAATGCCAGATTTCTCCCAAATATATCACATCTTCTCCAAGAAATACCAGGATTCCTCCTGAAATAGGACCTTCTCACCCACATCTACCAGCCTTCTCCCCCCAAATTGGACATTTTCTTCTAGAAAGGCCACATTTCTCCCAAATAGATCACATCTTCTCCATGAAATACCAGCTTTCCCCCTTCAAATAGGACCTTTTCACCCACAAATACCTGTTTTATCCCCAAAAGAGGACAGTTTCTTCCAGAAATGCCACATTTCTCCCAAATTGATCACATCTTCTCCAAGAAATACCAGGTTTCCCCCTTCAAATAGGACCTTTTCACCCACAAATACCTGTTTTATCCCCAAAATTGGACAGTTTTTTCCAGAAATGCCACATTTCTCCCAAATATATCACATCTTCTCCAAGAAATACCACGTTTCCCACTTCAAATAGGACCTTTTCACCCACTAATACCAGGCTTCTCCCCCCAAAATAGGACATTTTCTTCCAGAAATGCCACATTTCTCCCAAATATATCACATCTTCTCCAAGAAATGCCAGGTTTCCCCCTTCAAATAGGACCTTTTCACCCACAAATACCTCTTTAATCCCCAGAAGAGGACAGTTTCTTCCAGAAATGCCACATTTCTCCCAAATAGATCATATCTTCTCCAAGAAATACCAGGTTTCCCCCTTCAAATAGGACCTTTTCACCCACAAATACCTCTTTTATCCCCCAAATAGGACAGTTTCTTCCAGACATGCCACATTTCTCCCAAATATATCACATCTTCTCCAAGAAATACCAGGATTCCTCCTGAAAGAGGACAATTTCTCCCTCAAATAGCAGCCTTCTCCCCAAAATAGGACAGTTTCTTCCAGAAAGGCCACATTTCTCCCAAATACACCACATCTTCTCCAAGAAATACCACGATTCCCCCTTCAAATAGGACCTTATCCCCAAAAAAAACCTCTTTTATCCCCAAAAGTGGACAGTTTCTTCCAGGAATGCCAGATTTCTCCCAAGTATATCACATCTTCTCCAAGAAATACCAGGGTTCCCCCTTCAAATAGGACCTTCTCACCCACAAATACCTCTTTTATCCCCAAAATAGGACAGTTTTTTTCCAGAAATGCCACATTTCTCCCAAATATATCACATCTTCTCCAAGAAATACCAGGTTTCCCCCTTCAAATAGGACCTTTACACCAACAAATACCTCTTTTATCCCCAAAAGAGGACAGTTTCTTCCAGAAATGCCACATTTCTCCCAAATAGATCACAACTCCGCCAAGAAATACCAGGTTTCCCCCTTGAATTAGGACCTTTTCTCCATGAAATACCTCTTTGATCCCAAAAATAGGACAGTTTCTTCCAGACATGCCACATTTCTCCCAAATATATCACATCTTCTCCAAGAAATACCAGGTTTCCCCCTTCAAATAGGACCTTTTCAACCACTAATACCTCTTTTATCCCCAAAACAGGACAGTTTCTTCCAGAAATGCCACATTTCTCCCAAATAGATCACATCTTCTCCAAGAAATACCAGGATTCCTCCTGAAATAGGACCTTCTCACCCAAACTACCAGCCTTCTCCCCCCAAATTGGACATTTTCCTCCAGAAAGGCCACATTTCTCCCAAATAGATCACATCTTCTCCAAGAAATACCACGCTTCCCCCTTCAAATAGGACCTTTTCTCCCACAAATACCTGTTTTATCCCCCAAATAGGACAGTTTCTTCCAGAAATGCCACATTTCTCCCAAATATACCACATCTTCTCCAAGAAATACCAGGTTTCCCCCTTCAAATAGGACCTTTTCACCCACAAATACCTGTTTTTATCCCCAAAAGAGGACAGTTTCTTCAAGAAATGCCACATTTCTCCCAAATAGATCACATCTTCTCCAAGAAATACCAGCTTTCCCCCTTCAAATAGGACCTTTTCACCCACAAAAACATCTTTTATCCCCAAAATTGAACAGTTTCTGCCAGAAAGGCCACATTTCTCCCAAATATATCACATCTTCTCCAAGAAATACCGGATTTCCCCCTTCAAATAGGAACTTTTCACCCACAAATACCTGTTTTATCCCCAAAATAGGACAGTTTCTTCAGGAAATGGGACATTTCTCCAAAAATATATCACATCTTCTCCAAGAAATACCAGCTTTCCCCCTTCAAATAGGACCTTTTCACCCACAAATACCTGTTTTATCCCCAAAAGAGGACAGTTTCTTCCAGAAATGGCACATTTCTCCCAAATAGATCACATCTCCTCCAAGAAATACCGGGATTCCTCCTGAAATAGGAAATTTTCTCCAACAAATACCACCCTTCTCCTCCCAAATAGGACATTTTCTTCCAGACATGCCACATTTCTCCCAAATAGATCACATCTTCTCCAAGAAATACTACGTTTCCCCCTTCAAATAGGACCTTTTCCCCAAAAAAACCTCTTTTATCCCCAAAAGAGGACAGTTTCTTCCAGAAATGCCACATTTCTCCCAAATATATCACATCCTCTCATAGAATTACCAGCATTCCCCCTTCAAATAGGACCTTTTCAACCACAAATACCTCTTTTATCCCCAAAATAGTAAAGTTTTTTCCAGACATGCCACATTTCTCCCAAATAGATCACATCTTCTCCAAGAAATACCATGTTTCCCCCTTCAAATAGGAACTTTTCACCCACAAATACCTCTTTTATCCCCAAAAGAGGACAGTTTCTTCCAGAAATGCCACATTTCTCCCAAATAGATCACATCTTCTCCAAGAAATACCAGGTTTCCCCCTTCAAATAGGACCTTTTCACCCACAAATACCTCTTTTATCCCCAAAAGAGGACAGTTTCTTCCAGAAATGCCACATTTCTCCCAAATATATCACATCTTCTCCAAGAAATACCAGCTTTCCCCCTTCAAATAGGACCTTTTCACCCACAAATACCTGTTTTATCCCCAAATGAGGACAGTTTCTTCCAGAAATGGCACATTTCTCCCAAACATATCACATTTCCTCCAAGAAATACCAGGAGTCCTCCTGAAATAGGAACTTTTCTCCCACAAATACCACCCTTCTCCCCCCAAATAGGACAGTTTCTTCCAGAAATGCCAGATTTCTCCCAAATAGATCACATCTTCTCCAAGAAATACCAGGTTTCCCCCTTCAAATAAGACCTTTTCACCCACAAATACCTGTTCTATCCCCATAAGAGGACAGTTTCTTCCAGAAATGTCAGATTTCTCCCAAATATATCACATCTTCTCCAAGAAATACCACGCTTCCCCCTTCAAATAGGACCTTTTCACCCACAAAAACCTTTTTTATCCCCAAAAGAGGACAGTTTCTTCCAGGAATGCCAGATTTCTCCCAAATATATCACATCTTCTCCAAGAAATACCAGGGTTCCTCCTGAAATAGGACCTTCTCACCCACATCTACCAGCCTTCTCCCCCCAAATTGGACATTTTCTTCTAGAAAGGCCACATTTCTCCCAAATAGATCACATCTTCTCCATGAAATACCAGCTTTCCCCCTTCAAATAGGACCTTTTCTCCCACAAATACCTGTTTTATCCCCAAAAGAGGACAGTTTCTGCCAGACATGCCACATTTCTCCCAAATATATCACATCTTCTCCAAGAAATACCAGGTTTCCCCCTTCAAATAGGACCTTTTCACCCACAAATACCTCTTTTATCCCCAAAATAGGACAGTTTCTTCCAGAAATGCCACATTTCTCCCAAATATATCACATCTTCTCCAAGAAATACCACGTTTCCCACTTCAAATAGGACCTTTTCACCCACTAATACCAGGCTTCTCCCCCCAAAATAGGACATTTTCTTCCAGAAATGCCACATTTCTCCCAAATATATCACATCTTCTCCAAGAAATGCCAGGTTTCCCCCTTCAAATAGGAAATTTTCACCCACAAATACCTGTTTTATCCCCAAAAGAGGACAGTTTCTTCCAGAAATGCCACATTTCTCCCAAATAGATCACATCTCCTCCAAGAAATACCAGGATTCCTCCTGAAATAGGACCTTTTCTCCCACAAATACCTGTTTTATCCCTCCAAATTGGACATTTTCTTCCAGACATGCCTCTTATCACCCAAATAGATCACATCTTCTCCAAGAAATACCAGCTTTCCCCCTTCAAATAGGACCTTTTCACCCACAAATACCTTTTTATCCCCAAAATAGGACAGCTTCTTCCAGAAATGCCACATTTCACCCAAACATATCACATCTTCTCCAAGAAATACCAGGATACCTCCTTGAAATAGGACCTTTTCACCCAAAAGTACCTGTTTTATCCCCAAAAGAGGACAGTTTCTTCCAGAAAGGCCACATTTCTCCCAAACATATCACATCTCCTCCAAGAAATACCAGGATTTCTCCTGTAATAGGACCTTTTCTCCCTCAAATACCAGCCTTTTCCCCCAAAAGAGGACAGTTTCTTCCAGAAATGCCACATTTCTCCCAAATATATCACATCTTCTCCAAGAAATACCAGGTTTTCCCCTTCAAATAGGACCTTGTCACCCACAAATACCTCTTTTATCCCCAAAAGAGGACAGTTTCTTCCAGAAATGCCACATTTCTCCCAAACATATCACATCTTCTCCAAGAAATACCACGTTTCCCCCTTCAAATAGGACCTTTTCACCCACAAATACCTGTTTTAACCCCCAAATAGAACAGTTTCTTCCAGAAATGCCACATTTCTCCCAAATATATCACATCTTCTCCAAGAAATACCAGGATTCCTCCTGAAATAAGACCTTTTCACCCACAAATACCTCTTTTATCCCTCAAATAGGACAGTTTCTTCCAGAAATGCCAGATTTCTCCCAAATATATCACATCTTCTCCAAGAAATACCAAGATTCCTCCTGAAATAGGACCTTTTCTCCCACAAATACCAGCCTTCTCCCCCCAAATAGGTCAGTTTCTTCCAGAAATGCCAGATTTCTCCCAAATAGATCACATCTTCTCCAAGAAATACCAGGGTTCCCCCTTCAAATAGGACCTTATCACCCACAAATACCTCTTTTGTCCCCAAAATAGAACAGTTACGTCCAGAAATGCCACATTTCTCCCAAACATATCACATCTTCTCCAAGAAATACCAGGTTTCCTCCTTGAAATAGGACCTTTTCACCCACAAATACCTCTTGTATCCCCAAAAGAGGACAGTTTCTTCCTGACATGCCACGTTTCTCCCATATATAGCACATCTTCTCCAAGAAATACCAGGTTTCCCCCTTCAAATAGGACCTTTTCACCCACAAATACCTGTTTTATCCCCAAAATAGGACAGTTAATTCCAGAAATGCCACATTTCTCCCAAATAGATCACATCTTCTCCAAGAAATACCAGCTTTCCCCCTTCAAATAGGACCTTTTCACCCACTAATACCTCTTTTATCCCCAAAATACGACAGTTTCTTCCAGAAAGGCCACATTTCTCCCAAATATATCACATCTTCTCCAAGAAATCCCAGCTTTCCCCCTTCAAATAGGACCTTTTCACCCACAAATACCTCTTTTATCCCCAAAATAGGACAGTTTCTTCTAGAAATGCCAGATTTCTCCCAAATATATCACATCTTCTCCAAGAAATAACAGGTTTCCCCCTTCAAATACAACGTTTTCACCCACAAATACCTGTTTTATCCCCAAAAGAGGACAGTTTCTTCCAGAAATGCCACATTTCTCCCAACTATATCACATCTTCTCAAAGAAATATCAGGTTTCCCCCTTCAAATACAACGTTTTCACCCACAAATACCTGTTTTATCCCCAGAAGAGGACAGTTTCTTCCAGAAATGCCACATTTCTCCCAAATATATCACATCTTCTCCAAGAAAAACCAGGTTTCCCCCTTCAAATAGGACCTTTTCTCCCACAAATACCTGTTTCATCCCCATTAGAGGACAGTTCCTTCCAGAAATGCCACATTTCTCCCAAATATATCACATCTTCTCCAAGAAATACCAGGTTTCCCGCTGGAAATAGGACCTTATCACCCACAAATACCTCTTTTATCCCCAAAAGAGGACAGTTTCTTCCAGAAAGGCCACATTTCTCCCAAATACATCACATCTTCTCCAAGAAATACCAGCTTTCCCCCTTCAAATAGGACCTTTTCAACCACAAATACCAGCCTTCTTACCCCAAAATAGGACATTTTCTTCCAGAAATGCCACATTTCTCCCAAATATATCACATCTTCTCCAAGAAATACCACGTTTCCCCCTTCAAATAGGACCTTTTCACCCACAAATACCTCTTTTATCCCCAAAATAGAACAGTTACGTCCAGAAATGCCACATTTCTCCCAAACATATCACATCTTCTCCAAGAAATACCACGTTTCCTCCTTGAAATAGGACCTTTTCACCCACAAATACCTCTTTTATCCCCAAAAGAGGACAGTTTCTTCCAGACATGCCTGATTTCTCCCAAATAGATCACATCTTCTCCAAGAAATACCAGGTTTCCCCCTTCAAATAGGACCTTTTCACCCACAAATACCTCTTTTATCCCCAAAAGAGGACAGTTTCTTCCAGAAATGCCACATTTCTCCCAAATATATCATATCTTCTCCAAGAAATACCAGCTTTCCCCCTTCAAATAGGACCTTTTCACCCACAAATACCTCTTTTATCCCCAAAAGAGGACAGTTTCTTCCAGACATGCCACATTTCTCCCAAATAGATCACATCTTCTCCAAGAAATACCAGGTTTCCCCCTTCAAATAGGACCTTTTCACCCACAAATACCTCTTTTATCCCCAAAAGAGGACAGTTTCTTCCAGAAATGCCACATTTCTCCCAAATATATCACATCTTCTCCAAGAAATACCAGGTTTCCCCCTTCAAATAGGACCTTTTCACCCACAAATACCTCTTTTATCCCCAAAATAGGACAGTTTCTTCCAGAAATGCCAGATTTCTCCCAAATATATCACATCTTCTCCAAGAAATACCAGGTTTCCCCCTTCAAATACAGCGTTTTCACCCACAAATACCTCTTTAATCCCCAGAAGAGGACAGTTTCTTCCAGAAATGCCACATTTCTCCCAAATATACCACATCTTCTCCAAGAAATACCAGGTTTCCCCCTTCAAATAGGACCTTTTCACCCACAAATACCTGTTTTATCCCCAAAATAGGACAGTTTCTTCCAGAAATGCCACATTTCTCCCAAATAGATCACATCTTCTCCAAGAAATACCACGTTTCCCTCTTCAAATAGGAAATTTTCACCCACAAATACCTGTTTTATCCCCAAAAGAGGACAGTTTCTTCCAGAAATGCCACATTTCTCCCAAATATATCACATCTTCTCCAAGAAATGCCACGTTTCCCCCTTCAAATAGGACCTTTTCACCCACAAATACCTCTTTTATCCCCAAAATAGGACAGTTTCTTCCAGACATGCCACATTTCTCCCAAATATATCACATCTTCTCCAAGAAATACCAGCTTTCCCCCTTCAAATAGGACCTTTTCACCCACAAATACCAGGCTTCTCCCCCCAAATAGGACAGTTTCTTCCAGAAATGCCACATTTCTCCCAAATATATCACATCTTCTCCAAGAAATGCCAGGTTTCCTCCTTCAAATAGGAAATTTTCACCCACAAATACCTGTTTTATCCCCAAAAGAGGACAGTTTCTTCCAGAAAGTCCAGATTTCTCCCAAATATATCACATCTTCTCCAAGAAATACCAGGATTCCTCCTGAAATACGACCTTTTCACCCACAAATACCTCTTTTATCCCTCAAATAGGACAGTTTCTTCCAGAAATGCCACATTTCTCCCAAATAGATCACATCTTCTCCAAGAAATACCACGTTTCCCCCTTCAAATAGGACCTTATCACCCACAAATACCTCTTTTGTCCCCAAAATAGAACAGTTACGTCCAGAAATGCCACATTTCTCCCAAACATATCACATCTTCTCCAAGAAATACCAGGTTTCCCCCTTCAAATAGGACCTTTTCACCCACAAATACCTCTTTTATCCCCAAAAGAGGACAGTTTCTTCCAGACATGCCACATTTCTCCCAAATATATCACATCTTCTCCAAGAAATACCACGTTTCCCCCTTCAAATAGGACCTTTTCACCCACAAATACCTCTTTTATCCCCAAAAGAGGACATTTTCTTCCAGAAAGGCCACATTTCTCCCAAATATATCACATCTTCTCCAAGAAATACCAGGTTTCCCCCTTCAAATAGGACCTTTTCACCCACAAATACCTCTTTTATCCCCAAAACAGGACAGTTTCTTCCAGAAATGCCACATTTCTCCCAAATAGATCACATCTTCTCCAAGAAATAACAGGTTTCCCCCTTCAAATACAACGTTTTCACCCACAAATACCTGTTTTATCCCCAAAATAGGACAGTTTCTTCCAGAAAGGCCACATTTCTCCCAAATATACCTCATCTTCTCCAAGAAATACCAGCTTTCCCCCTTCAAATAGGACCTTTTCACCCACAAATACATCTTTTATCCCCAAAAGAGGACAGTTTCTTCCAGAAAGGCCACATTTCTCCCAAATAGATCACATCTTCTCCAAGAAATACCAGCTTTCCCCCTTCAAATAGGACCTTTTCAACCACAAATCCCTCTTTTATCCCCAAAAGTGGACAGTTTCTGCCAGACATGCCACATTTCTCCCAAATATATCACATCTTCTCCAAGAAATACCACGTTTCCCCCTTCAAATAGGACCTTTTCACCCACAAATACCTGTTTTATCCCCAAAAGAGGACAGTTTCTTCCAGAAATGCCACATTTCTCCCAAATATCTCACATCTTCTCCAAGAAATACCAGCTTTCCCCCTTCAAATAGGACCTTTTCACCCACTAATACCAGGCTTCTCCCCCCAAATAGGACATTTTCTTCCAGAAATGCCACATTTCTCCCAAATATATCATATCTTCTCCAAGAAATACCACGTTTCCCCCTTCAAATAGGAAATTTTCACCCACAAATACCTGTTTTATCCCCAAAATAGAACAGTTTCTTCCAGACATGCCACATTTCTCCCAAATAGATCACATCTTCTCCAAGAAATACCAGGATTCCTCCTGAAATACGACCTTTTCACCCACAAATACCTCTTTTATCCCTCAAATAGGACAGTTTCTTCCAGAAATGCCACATTTCTCCCAAATAGATCACATCTTCTCCAAGAAATACCAGGTTTCCCCCTTCAAATAGGACCTTTTCAACCACAAATACCTGTTTTATCCCTCAAATTGGTCATATTCTTCCAGACATGCCAGATTTCTCCCAAATATATCACATCTTCTCCAAGAAATACCACGTTTCCCCCTTCAAATAGGACCTTTTCACCCACAAATACCTCTTTTATCCCCAAAATAGAACAGTTTCTTCCAGAAATGCCACATTTCTCCCAAATATATCACATCTTCTCCAAGAAATGCCAGGTTTCCCACTTCAAATAGGACCTTTTCACCCACTAATACAAGGGTTCCCCCCCAAATAGGATATTTTCTTCCAGAAATGCCACATTTCTCCCAAATAGATCACATCTTCTCCAAGAAATACCAGGTTTCCCCCTTCAAATAGGACCTTTTCACCCACAAGTACCTGTTTTATCCCCAAAAGAGGACAGTTTCTTCCAGAAATGCCACATTTCTCCCAAATATATCACATCTTCTCCAAGAAATACCAGGGTTCCCACTTCAAATACGACCTTTTCACCCACAAATACCTCTTTTATCCCCAAAAGAGGACAGTTTCTTCCAGACATGCCACATTTCTCCCAAACATATCACATCTCCTCCAAGAAATACCAGGATTTCTCCTGTAATAGGACCTTTTCTCCCACAAATACCAGCCTTTTCCCCCCAAAAGAGGACAGTTTCTTCCAGAAATGCCATATTTCTCTAAATATATCACATCTTCTCCAAGAAATACCAGGTTTTCCCCTGGAAATAGGACCTTTTCACCCACAAATACCTCTTTTATCCCCCAAATACGACAGTTTCTTCCAGAAATGCCAGATTTCTCCCAAACATATCACATCTTCTCCAAGAAATACCAGGTTTCCGCCTTCAAATAGGACCTTTTCAACCCAAAAATATCTTTTATCCCCAAAAGAGGACAGTTTCTTCCAGAAATGCCACATTTCTCCCAAATAGATCATATCTTCTCCAAGAAATACCAGGTTTCCTCCTTCAAATAGGACCTTTTCACCCACGAATACCTGTTTTATCCCCATAAGAGGACAGTTTCTTCCAGACATGCCGCATTTCTCCCAAATATATCACATCTTCTCCAAGAAATACCAGGATTCCTCCTCAAATACGACCTTTTCACCCACAAATACCTCTTTTATCCCCAAAAGAGGACAGTTTCTTCCCGACATGCCACATTTCTCCCAAACATATCACATCTCCTCCAAGAAATACCAGGATTTCTCCTGTAATAGGACCTTTTCTCCGACAAATACCAGCCTTTTCCCCCCAAAAGAGGACAGTTTCTTCCAGAAATGCCATATTTCTCCCAAATATATCACATCTTCTCCAAGAAATACCAGGTTTTCCCCTTCAAATTGGACCTTTTCACCCACAAATACCTCTTTTATCCCCAAAAGAGAACAGTTTCTTCCAGAAAGGCCATATTACTCCCAAATAGATCACATCTTCTCCAAGAAATACCAGGTTTCCCCCTTCAAATAGGACCTTTTCACCCACAAATACCAGGCTTCTCCCCCCAAATAGGACAGTTTCTTCCAGAAATGCCACATTTCTCCCAAATATATCACATCTTCTCCAAGAAATGCCAGGTTTCCTCCTTCAAATAGGAAATTTTCACCCACAAATACCTCTTTTATCCCCAAAAGAGGACAGTTTCTTCCAGAAAGTCCAGATTTCTCCCAAATATATCACATCTTCTCCAAGAAATACCAGGATTCCTCCTGAAATACGACCTTTTCACCCACAAATACCTCTTTTATCCCCAAAAGAGGACAGTTTCTTCCAGAAATGCCACATTTCTCCCAAATAGATCACATCTTCTCCAAGAAATACCAGGGTTCCCCCTTCAAATAGGACCTTTTCACCCACAAATACCTCTTTTGTCCCCAAAATAGAACAGTTACGTCCAGAAATGCCACATTTCTCCCAAACATATCACATCTTCTCCAAGAAATACCAGGTTTCCCCCTTCAAATAGGACCTTTTCACCCACCAATACCTCTTTTATCCCCAAAAGAGGACAGTTTCTTCCAGACATGCCACATTTCTCCCAAATATATCACATCTTCTCCAAGAAATACCACGTTTCCCCCTTCAAATAGGACCTTTTCACCCACAAATACCTCTTTTATCCCCAAAAGAGGACATTTTCTTCCAGAAAGGCCACATTTCTCCCAAATATATCACATCTTCTCCAAGAAATACCAGGTTTCCCCCTTCAAATAGGACCTTTTCACCCACAAATACCTCTTTTATCCCCAAAATAGGACAGTTTCTTCCAGAAATGCCACATTTCTCCCAAATAGATCACATCTTCTCCAAGAAATAACAGGTTTCCCCCTTCAAATACAACGTTTTCACCCACAAATACCTGTTTTATCCCCAAAATAGGACAGTTTCTTCCAGAAAGGCCACATTTCTCCCAAATATACCTCATCTTCTCCAAGAAATACCAGCTTTCCCCCTTCAAATAGGACCTTTTCACCCACAAATACATCTTTTATCCCCAAAAGAGGACAGTTTCTTCCAGAAAGGCCACATTTCTCCCAAATAGATCACATCTTCTCCAAGAAATACCAGCTTTCCCCCTTCAAATAGGACCTTTTCAACCACAAATACCTGTTTTATCCCCAAAAGAGGACAGTTTCTGCCAGACATGCCACATTTCTCCCAAATAGATCACATCTTCTCCAAGAAATACCACGTTTCCCCCTTCAAATAGGACCTTTTCACCCACAAATACCTGTTTTATCCCCTAAATTGGACAGTTTCTTCCAGAAATGCCACATTTCTCCCAAATATATCACATCTTCTCCAAGAAATACCAGCTTTCCCCCTTCAAATAGGACCTTTTCACCCACTAATACCAGGCTTCTCCCCCCAAATAGGACATTTTCTTCCAGAAATGCCACATTTCTCTCAAATATATCTTCTCCAAGAAATACCACGTTTCCCCCTTCAAATAGGAAATTTTCACCCACAAATACCTGTTTTATCCCCAAAATAGAACAGTTTCTTCCAGACATGCCACATTTCTCCCAAATATATCACATCTTCTCCAAGAAATACCAGGGTTCCCCATTCAAAAAGGAAATTTTCACACACAAATACCTGTTTTATCCCCAAAAGAGGACAGTTTCTTCCAGAAATGCCACATTTCTCCCAAATAGATCACATCTTCTCCAAGAAATACCAGGTTTCCCCCTTCAAATAGGACCTTTTCAACCACAAATACCTGTTTTATCCCTCAAATTGGTCATATTCTTCCAGACATGCCAGATTTCTCCCAAATATATCACATCTTCTCCAAGAAATACCACGTTTCCCCCTTCAAATAGGACCTTTTCACCCACAAATACCTCTTTTATCCCCAAAATAGAACAGTTTCTTCCAGAAATGCCACATTTCTCCCAAATATATCACATCTTCTCCAAGAAATGCCAGGTTTCCCACTTCAAATAGGACCTTTTCACCCACTAATACCAGGCTTCTCCCCCCAAATAGGACATTTTCTTCCAGAAATGCCACATTTCTCCCAAATAGATCACATCTTCTCCAAGAAATACCAGGTTTCCAACTTCAAATAGGACCTTTTCACCCACAAGTACCTGTTTTATCCCCAAAAGAGGACAGTTTCTTCCAGAAATGCCACATTTCTCCCAAATATATCACATCTTCTCCAAGAAATACCAGGGTTCCCACTTCAAATACGACCTTTTCACCCACAAATACCTCTTTTATCCCCAAAAGAGGACAGTTTCTTCCAGACATGCCACATTTCTCCCAAACATATCACATCTCCTCCAAGAAATACCAGGATTTCTCCTGTAATAGGACCTTTTCTCCCACAAATACCAGCCTTTTCCCCCCAAAAGAGGACAGTTTCTTCCAGAAATGCCATATTTCTCTAAATATATCACATCTTCTCCAAGAAATACCAGGTTTTCCCCTGGAAATAGGACCTTATCACCCACAAATACCTCTTTTATCCCCCAAATACGACAGTTTCTTCCAGAAATGCCAGATTTCTCCCAAACATATCACATCTTCTCCAAGAAATACCAGGTTTCCCCCTTCAAATAGGACCTTTTCAACCCAAAAACATCTTTTATCCCCAAAAGAGGACAGTTTCTTCCAGAAATGCCACATTTCTCCCAAATAGATCATATCTTCTCCAAGAAATACCAGGTTTCCTCCTTCAAATAGGACCTTTTCACCCACTAATACCTCTTTTATCCCCAAAAGAGGACAGTTTCTTCCAGAAAGGCCACATTTCTCCCAAATATATCACATCTTCTCCAAGAAATACCAGGATTCCTCCTCAAATACGACCTTTTCACCCACAAATACCTCTTTTATCCCTCAAATAGGACAGTTTCTTCCAGAAATGCCACATTACTCCCAAATATATCACATCTTCTCCAAGAAATACCAGGATTCCTCCTGAAATAGGACCTTTTCTCCCACAAATACCAGCCTTCTCCCCCCAAATAGGACAGTTTCTTCCAGAAATGCCAGATTTCCCCCAAATATATCACATCTTCTCCAAGAAATACCACGTTTCCCCCTTCAAATAGGACCTTTTCACCCACAAATACCTCTTTTATCCCCAAAAGAGGACAGTTTCTTCCAGAAATGCCACATTTCTCCCAAATAGATCACATCTTCTCCAAGAAATACCAGGTTTCCCCCTTCAAATTGGACCTTTTCACCCACTAATACCTCTTTTATCCCCAAAAGAGGACAGTTTCTGCCAGAAAGGCCAGATTTCTCCCAAATATATCACATCTTCTCCAAGAAATACCAGGTTTCCCCCTTCAAATAGGACCTTTTCACCCACAAATACCTCTTTTATCCCCCAAATACGATAGTTTCTTCCAGAAATGCCAGATTTCTCCCAAATATATCACATCTTCTCCAAGAAATACCTGCATTCCCCCTTCAAATAGGACCTTTTCACCCACTTATACCAGGTTTGTCCCCCCAAATAGGACATTTTCTTCCAGAAATGCCACATTTCTCCCAAATAGATCACATCTTATCCAAAAATGCCAGGTTTCCCCCTTCAAATAGGAAATTTTCACCCACAAATACCTGTTTTATCCCCAAAAGAGGACAGTTTCTTCCAGAAATGCCACATTTCTCCCAAATATATCACATCTTCTCCAAGAAATACCAGGTTTCCCCCTTCAAATAGGACCTTTTCAACCACAAATACCTGTTTTATCCCCAAAAGAGGACAGTTTCTTACAGAAATGCCACATTTCACCCAAATATATCACATCTTCTCCAAGAAATACCAGGTTTCCCCCTTCAAATAGGACCTTTTCACCCACTAATACCAGGCTTCTCCCCCCAAATAGCACATTTTCTTCCAGAAATGCCACATTTCTCCCAAATATATCATATCTTCTCCAAGAAATACCACGTTTCCCCCTTCAAATAGGAAATTTTCATCCACAAATACCTGTTTTATCCCCAAAAGAGGACAGTTTCTTCCAGAAATGCCACATTTCTCCCAAATATATCACATCTTCTCCAAGAAATACCAGGGTTCCCCATTCAAATAGGAAATTTTCACCCACAAATACCTCTTTTATCCCCAAAAGAGGACAGTTTCTTCCAGAAATGCCACATTTCTCCCAAATAGATCACATCTTCTCCAAGAAATACCAGGTTTCCCCCTTCAAATAGGACCTTTTCAACCACAAATACCTGTTTTATCCCTCAAATTGGACAGTTTCTTCCAGACATGCCAGATTTCTCCCAAATATATCACATCTTCTCCAAGAAATACCACCTTTCCCCCTTCAAATAGGACCTTTTCACCCACAAATACCTCTTTTATCCCCAAAATAGAACAGTTTCTTCCAGAAATGCCACATTTCTCCCAAATATATCACATCTTCTCCAAGAAATGCCAGGTATCCCACTTCAAATAGGACCTTTTCACCCACTAATACCAGGCTTCTCTCCCCAAATAGGATATTTTCTTCCAGAAATGCCACATTTCTCCCAAACATATCACATCTTCTCCAAGAAATGCCAGGTTTCCCCCTTCAAATAGGAAATTTTCACCCACAAGTACCTGTTTTATCCCCAAAAGAGGACAGTTTCTTCCAGAAATGCCACATTTCTCCCAAATATATCACCTCTTCTCCAAGAAATACCAGGGTTCCCCCTTCAAATACGACCTTTTCACCCACAAATACCTCTTTTATCCCCAAAAGAGGACAGTTTCTTCCCGACATGCCACATTTCTCCCAAACATATCACATCTCCTCCAAGAAATACCAGGATTTCTCCTGTAATAGGAACTTTTCTCCCACAAATACCAGCCTTTTCCCCCCAAAAGAGGACAGTTTCTTCCAGAAATGCCATATTTCTCCCAAATATATCACATCTTCTCCAAGAAATACCAGGTTTTCCCCTGGAAATAGGACCTTTTCACCCACAAATACCTCTTTTATCCCCAAAAGAGAACAGTTTCTTCCAGAAAGGCCACATTACTCCCAAACATATCACATCTTCTCCAAGAAATACCAGGTTTCCCCCTTCAAATAGGACCTTTTCAACCCAAAAAAATCTTTTATCCCCAAAAGAGGACAGTTTCTTCCAGAAATGCCACATTTCTCCCAAATAGATCATATCTTCTCCAAGAAATACCACGTTTCCTCCTTCAAATAGGACCTTTTCACCCACAAATACCTGTTTTATCCCCAAAAGAGGACAGTTTCTTCCAGAAAGGCCACATTTCTCCCAAATATATCATATCTTCTCCAAGAAATACCAGGATTCCTCCTGAAATACGACCTTTTCACCCACAAATACCTCTTTTATCCCTCAAATAGGACAGTTTCTTCCAGAAATGCCACATTACTCCCAAATATATCACATCTTCTCCAAGAAATACCAGGATTCCTCCTGAAAGAGGACCTTTTCTCCCACAAATACCAGCCTTCTCCCCCCAAATAGGACAGTTTCTTCCAGAAATGCCAGATTTCCCCCAAATATATCACATCTTCTCCAAGAAATACCAGCTTTCCCCCTTCAAATAGGACCTTTTCACCCACAAATACCTCTTTTGTCCCCAAAATAGAACAGTTACGTCCAGAAATGCCACATTTCTCCCAAACATATCACATCTTCTCCAAGAAATACCAGGTTTCCTCCTTGAAATAGGACCTTTTCACCCACAAATACCTCTTGGATCCCCAAAAGAGGACAGTTTCTTCCTGACATGCTACATTTCCCCCAAATATATCACATCTTCTCCAAGAAATACCAGGTTTCCCCCTTGTAATAAGACCTTTTCACCCACAAATACCTCTTTTATCCCCAAAAGAGGACAGTTTCTTCCAGAAATGCCACATTTCTCCCAAATATATCACATCTTCTCCAAGAAATACCAGGGTTCCCCCTTCAAATAGGACCTTTTCACCCACTAATACCTCTTTTATCCCCAAAAGAGGACAGTTTCTGCCAGAAAGGCCAGATTTCTCCCAAATATATCACATCTTCTCCAAGAAATACCACGTTTCCCCCTTCAAATAGGACCTTTTCACCCACAAATACCTCTTTTATCCCCCAAATACGACAGTTTCTTCCAGAAATGCCAGATTTCTCCCAAATATATCACATCTTCTCCAAGAAATACCAGCTTTCCCCCTTCAAATAGGACCTTTTCACCCACTTATACCAGGCTTGTCCCCCCAAATAGGACATTTTCTTCCAGAAAGGCCACATTTCTCCCCAATATATCATATCTTCTCCAAGAAATACCAGGGTTCCCCCTTCAAATAGGAAATTTTCACCCACAAATACCTGTTTTATCCCCAAAATAGGACAGTTAATTCCAGAAATGCCACATTTCTCCCAAATAGATCACATCTTCTTCAAGAAATACCAGCTTTCCCCCTTCAAATAGGAAATTATCTACCAAAAATACCTGTTTTATCCCCAAAAGAGGACAGTTTCTTCCAGAAATGCCACATTTCTCCCAAATATATCACATCTTCTCCAAGAAATACCAGGTTTCCCCCTTCAAATAGGACCTTTTCAACCACAAATACCTGTTTTATCCCTCAAATTGGACATATTCTTCCAGAAATGCCAGATTTCTCCCAAATATATCACATCTTCTCCAAGAAATACCAGGTTTCCCCCTTCAAATAGGACCTTTTCACCCACAAATACTTCTTTTATCCCCAAAAGAGGACAGTTCCTTCCAGAAATGCCACATTTCTCCCTAATATATCACATCTTCTCCAAGAAATGCCAGGTTTCCCCATTGAAAAAATGAAATTTTCACCCACAAGTACCTGTTTTATCCCCAAAAGAGTACAGTTTCTTCCAGAAATGCCACATTTCTCCCAAATATATCACATCTTCTCCAAGAAATACCAGGTGTTCCCCTGGAAATAGGACCTTTTCACCCACAAATACCTCTTTTATCAGCAAAATAGGACAGTTTCTGCCAGAAATGCCACATTTCTCCCAAACATATCACATCTCCTCCAAGAAATACCAGGATTCCTCCTGAAATAGGAACTTTTCTCCCACAAATACCAGCCTTCTCCCCCCAAATAGGAAATTTTCTTCCAGACATGCCACGTATCACCCAAATATATCACATCTTCTCCAAGAAATACCAGGTTTCCCCCTTCAAATAGGACCTTTTCTCCATGAAATACCTCTTTTATCCCCAAAATAGAACAGTTTCTTCCAGAAATGCCACATTTCACCCAAACATATCACATCTTCTTCAAGAAATACCAGGATACCTCCTTCAAATAGGACCTTTTCACCCACAAGTACCTGTTTTATCCCCAAAATAGAACAGTTTCTTCCAGACATGCCACATTTCTCCCAAACATATCACATCTCCTCCAAGAAATACCAGGATTTCTCCTGTAATAGGACCTTTTCTCCCACAAATACCAGCCTTTTCCCCCCAAAAGAGGACATTTTCTTCCAGAAATGCCAGATTTCTCCCAAATAGATCACATCTTCTCCAAGAAATACCAGCTTTCCCCCTTCAAATAGGACCTTTTCACCCACAAATACCTCTTTTATCCCCAAAAGAGGACAGTTTCTTCCAGAAAGGCCACATTACTCCCAAACATATCACATCTTCTCCAAGAAATACCAGGTTTCCCCCTTCAAATAGGACCTTTTCAACCCAAAAAAATCTTTTATCCCCAAAAGAGGACAGTTTCTTCCAGAAATGCCACATTTCTCCCAAATAGATCATATCTTCTCCAAGAAATACCACGTTTCCTCCTTCAAATAGGACCTTTTCACCCACAAATACCTGTTTTATCCCCAAAAGAGGACAGTTTCTTCCAGAAAGGCCACATTTCTCCCAAATATATCACATCTTCTCCAAGAAATACCAGGATTCCTCCTGAAATACGACCTTTTCACCCACAAATACCTCTTTTATCCCTCAAATAGGACAGTTTCTTCCAGAAATGCCACATTACTCCCAAATATATCACATCTTCTCCAAGAAATACCAGGATTCCTCCTGAAAGAGGACCTTTTCTCCCACAAATACCAGCCTTCTCCCCCCAAATAGGACAGTTTCTTCCAGAAATGCCAGATTTCCCCCAAATATATCACATCTTCTCCAAGAAATACCAGCTTTCCCCCTTCAAATAGGACCTTTTCACCCACAAATACCTCTTTTGTCCCCAAAATAGAACAGTTACGTCCAGAAATGCCACATTTCTCCCAAACATATCACATCTTCTCCAAGAAATACCAGGTTTCCTCCTTGAAATAGGACCTTTTCACCCACAAATACCTCTTGGATCCCCAAAAGAGGACAGTTTCTTCCTGACATGCTACATTTCACCCAAATATATCACATCTTCTCCAAGAAATACCAGGTTTCCCCCTTGTAATAAGACCTTTTCACCCACAAATACCTCTTTTATCCCCAAAAGAGGACAGTTTCTTCCAGAAATGCCACATTTCTCCCAAATATATCACATCTTCTCCAAGAAATACCAGGTTTCCCCCTTCAAATAGGACCTTTTCACCCACTAATACCTCTTTTATCCCCAAAAGAGGACAGTTTCTGCCAGAAAGGCCAGATTTCTCCCAAATATATCACATCTTCTCCAAGAAATACCACGTTTCCCCCTTCAAATAGGACCTTTTCACCCACAAATACCTCTTTTATCCCCCAAATACGACAGTTTCTTCCAGAAATGCCAGATTTCTCCCAAATATATCACATCTTCTCCAAGAAATACCAGCTTTCCCCCTTCAAATAGGACCTTTTCACCCACTTATACCAGGCTTGTCCCCCCAAATAGGACATTTTCTTCCAGAAATGCCACATTTCTCCCCAATATATCATATCTTCTCCAAGAAATACCAGGGTTCCCCCTTCAAATAGGAAATTTTCACCCACAAATACCTGTTTTATCCACAAAAGAGGACAGTTTCTTCCAGAAATGCCACATTTCTCCCAAATAGATCACATCTTCTTCAAGAAATACCAGCTTTCCCCGTTCAAATAGGAAATTTTCACCCACAAATACCTGTTTTATCCCCAAAAGAGGACAGTTTCTTCCAGAAATGCCACATTTCTCCCAAATATATCACATCTTCTCCAAGAAATACCAGGTTTCCCCCTTCAAATAGGACCTTTTCAACCACAAATACCTGTTTTATCCCTCAAATTGGACATATTCTTCCAGAAATGCCAAATTTCTCCCAAATATATCACATCTTCTCCAAGAAATACCAGGTTTCCCCCTTCAAATAGGACCTTTTCACCCACAAATACCTCTTTTATCCCCAAAAGAGGACAGTTTCTTCCAGAAATGCCACATTTCTCCCTAATATATCACATCTTCTCCAAGAAATGCCAGGTTTCCCCATTGAAAAAGGAAATTTTCACCCACAAGTACCTGTTTTATCCCCAGAAGAGTACAGTTTCTTCCAGAAATGCCACATTTCTCCCAAATATATCACATCTTCTCCAAGAAATACCAGGTGTTCCCCTGGAAATAGGACCTTTTCACCCACAAATACCTCTTTTATCAGCAAAATAGGACAGTTTCTGCCAGAAATGCCACATTTCTCCCAAACATATCACATCTCCTCCAAGAAATACCAGGATTCCTCCTGAAATAGGAACTGTTCTCCCACAAATACCAGCCTTCTCCCCCCAAATAGGACATTTTCTTCCAGACATGCCACGTATCACCCAAATATATCACATCTTCTCCAAGAAATACCAGGTTTCCCCCTTCAAATAGGACCTTTTCTCCATGAAATACCTCTTTTATCCCCAAAAGAGGACATTTTCTTCCAGAAATGCCAGATTTCTCCCAAATAGATCACATCTTCTCCAAGAAATACCAGCTTTCCCCCTTCAAATAGGACCTTTTCACCCACAAATACCTCTTTTATCCCCAAAAGAGGACAGTTTCTTCCAGAAAGGCCACATTACTCCCAAACATATCACATCTTCTCCAAGAAATACCAGGTTTCCCCCTTCAAATAGGACCTTTTCCCCCCAAAAAACACTTTTATCCCCAAAAGAGGACATTTTCATTCAGAAATGCCACATTTCTCCCAAATAGATCACATCTTCTCCAAGAAATACCAGGTTTCCCCCTTCAAATAGGACCTTTTCACCCACAAATACCTGTTTTATCCCCAAAAGAGGACAGTTTCTTCCAGAAATGCCACATTTCTCCCAAATATATCACATCTCCTCCAAGAAATACCAGGATTCCTCCTGAAATACGACCTTTTCACCCACAAATACCTCTTTTATCCCTCAAATAGGACAGTTTCTTCCAGAAATGCCAGATTTCCCCCAAGTATATCTCATCTTCTCCAAGAAATACCAGCTTTCCCCCTTCAAATAGGACCTTATCACCCACAAATACCTCTTTTGTCCCCAAAATAGAACAGTTACGTCCAGAAATGCCACATTTCTACCAAATAGATCACATGTTCTTCAAGAAATACCAGGGTTCCCCCTTCAAATAGGACCTTTTCACCCACAAATACCTCTTTTATCCCCAAAAGAGGACAGTTTCTTCCAGAAATGCCACATTTCTCCCAAATAGATCACATCTTCTCCAAGAAATACCACGTTTCCCCCTTCAAATAGGACCTTTTCACCCACAAATACTTCTTTTATCCCCAAAAGAGGACAGTTTCTTCCAGAATGGCCAGATTTCTCCCAAATATATCACATCTTCTCCAAGAAATACCAGCTTTCCCCCTTCAAATAGGACCTTTTCACCCACTAATACCAGCCTTCTCCCCCCAAATAGGACAGTTTCTTCCAGAAATGCCAGATTTCCCCAAGTATATCATATCTTCTCCAAGAAATACCAGCTTTCCCCCTTCAAATAGGACCTTTTCACCCACAAATACCTGTTTTATCCCCAAAAGAGGCCAGTTTCTTCCAGAAATGCCACATTTCTCCCAAATAGATCACATCTTCTCCAAGAAATACCAGCTTTCCCCCTTCAAATAGGACCTTTTCACCCACAAATACCTGTTTTATCCCCAAAAGAGGACAGTTTCTTCCAGAAATGCCACATTTCTCCCAAATATATATCATCTTCTCCAAGAAATACCAGGGTTCCCCCTTCAAATAGGACCTTTTCAACCACAAATACCTCTTTTATCCCCAAAAGAGTACAGTTTCTTCCAGACATGCCACATTTCTCCCAAATATATCACATCTTCTCCAAGAAATACCAGGTTTCCCCCTTCAGAAGGACCTTTTCACCCACAAATACATGTTTTGTCCCCAAAAGAGGACAGTTTCTTCCAGAAATGCCACATTTCTCCCAAATATATCACATCTTCTCCAAGAAATACCAGGTTTCCCTCTTCAAATAGGACCTTTTCACCCACAAAAACCTCTTTTATCCCCAAAATAGGACAGTTTCTTCCAGAAATGCCGCATTTCTCCCAAATATATCACATCTCCAAGTAATACCAGGTTTCCTCCTGAAATAGGACCTTGTCACCCACTGATTCCTGTTTTATCCCTTTGTTCCGAGCGACTTTTCATTTTGGAGTGTTTATCCGGTGCTACACTTCAGCATTCTGAGACGAATAAAATAGAAGAGAAAAGCCCCACTAATAAGGCAGCTAGAAGGTCCAGGATCCACGCACATTGTGCTTTCATGGAGGACGTTCCAGAAAGTCGAGAGTTGTGGCTTCTTTCCTGCGGAGAAAAAAACCCCTGTTTTCAGGCAATGCAGGACGCTGAATTCGCACCTTCTCGGCATTTCAATACCGCTCCTTCGCTCTCGTGGCTCGAAAGCGGCACTCGCGCTGAACCGCTCCGGAGAGTCTGCAGTTGCTGTCCGGTCCATCGCGGTTCTGCCCGAGTGCCGCTTGCAGCCTTCAGCAGCGCTCTCGTTTCTCTCGGATGCCGGGAAAGAGCGACTTCAGCCGGATGCTTTGCTCCGACGAGTGAGCGGCTTCTTCTGCGCACATCGCAATGGAGCGCTTTTGACTTCTCCTTCTGTCCATGCAGAATGCACTACGCTTCTCTCTCATTCTTATCCCTTTTTCCGAGCGACATTTCGTTTTGGAGTGTTTATCTGATGCTACACTTCAGCATTCTGTGACGAATAGAGTAGAAGTGGAAACCACACTAATAAGGCAGCTAGAAGCTCCAGAAGCCACACACGTTGTGCTTTCAGGGAGGACGTTCCAGAAAGTCGAGAGTTGTGGCTTGTTTCCTGCGGAGAAAAAAACCCCTGTTTTCAGGCAATGCAGGACGCTGAATTCGCTCGTTCTCGGCATAGGAATGCCGCTCCTCCTCTCTCGTGGCTCGAAAGCGGCATTTGCGCTGAACCACACCGGACAGTCTGCAGTTGCAGACTACTGAATAGCCTGAAAACAGGGGGTTTTTTCTCTGCAGGAAACAAGCCACAACTCTCGACTTTCTGGAACGTCCTCCCTGAAAGCACTACGTGTGTCGCTCCTCGAACTTCTAGCTGCCGTATTAGTGGGGCTTTTCCCTTCTACTCTATTCGTCACAGAATGCTGAAGTGTAGCATGGGATAAACACTCCAAAACGAAATGTCGCTCGGAAAAAGGGATAAGAATGAGAGAGAAGCGTAGTGCATTCTGCATGGACACATGGAGAAGTCAGAAGCGCTCCATTGCGATGTGCGCAGAAGAGGCCGCTCACTTGCCTGAGAAAAGCATCCGGCTGAAGTCGCTCTTTCCCGGCATCCGAGAGAAACGAGAGCGCTGCTGAAGGCTGCAAGCGGCACTCGGGCAGAACCGCGATGGACCGGCCAGCAACTGCAGACTCTCCGGAGCGGTTCAGAGCGAGTGCCGCTTTCGAGCCACGAGAGCGAAGGAGCGGTATTGAAATGCCGAGAAGATGCGAATTCAGCCTACTGCATTGCCTGAAAACAGGGGGTTTTTTCTCCGCAGGAAAGAAGCCACAACTCTCGACTTTCTGGAACGTCCTCCCTGAAAGCACAACGTGTGTGGCTTCTGGAGCTTCTAGCTGCCTTATTAGTGGGGCTTTTCTCTTCTACTCTATTCGTCACAGAATGCTGAAGTGTAGCATCGGATAAACACTCCAAAACGAAATGTCGCTCGGAAGGAAGGGATAAGAATGAGAGAGAAGCGTAGTGCATTCTGGATGGACAGAAGGAGAAGTCAAAAGCGCTCCATTGCGATGTGCGCAGAAGAAGCCGCTCACTCGTCGGAGCAAAGCATCCGGCTGAAGTCGCTCTTTCCCGGCATCCGAGAGAAACGAGAGCGCTGCTGAAGGCTGCAAGCGGCACTCGGGCAGAACCGCGATGGACCGGACAGCAACTGCAGACTCTCCGGAGCGGTTCAGCGCGAGTGCCGCTTTCGAGCCACGAGAGCGAAGGAGCGGTATTGAAATGCCGAGAACGTGTGAATTCAGCGTCCTGCATTGCCTGAAAACAGGGGTTTTTTTCTCCGCAGGAAAGAAGCCACAACTCTCGACTTTCTGGAACGTCCTCCCTGAAAGCACAATGTGTGTGGCTACTGGACCTTCTAGCTGCCTTATTAGTGGGGCTTTTCTCTTCTATTTTATTCGTCACAGAATGCTGAAGTGTAGCACAGGATAAACACTCCAAAACGAAAAGTCGCTCGGAACAAAGGAAA
This sequence comes from Lophura swinhoii, assembly GCA_030408155.1. Lineage (NCBI taxonomy): Eukaryota > Metazoa > Chordata > Aves > Galliformes > Phasianidae > Lophura > Lophura swinhoii. The sequence goes on from JASCYN010000149.1 coordinate 8,396,197, forward strand.
AACAGGAATCTGTGGGTGACAAGGTCCTATTTCAGGAGGAAACCTGGTATTTCTTGGAGAAGATGTGATATATTTGGGAGAAATGTGGCATGTCTGGAAGAAACTGTCCTCTTTTGGGGATACAAGAGGCATTTGTGGGTGAAAAGGTCCTATTTCAAGGAGGAAACCTGGTATTTCTTGGAGAAGATGTGATATATTTGGGAGAAATGTGGCATTTCTGGACGTAACTGTTCCATTTTGGGGATAAAAGAGGAATTTGTGGGTGAAAAGGTCCTATTTGAAGGGGGAAAGCTGGTATTTCTCTGAGAAGATGTGATATATTTGGGAGAAATCTGCCATTTCTGGAAGAAACTGTGCTATTTGGGGGGAGAAGGCTGGTATTTGTGGGAGAAAAGGTCCTATTTCAGGAGGAATCCTGGTATTTCTCGGAGAAGATGTGATCTATTTGGGAGAAATGTGGCATTTCTGGAAGAAACTGTCCTATTTGAGGGATAAAAGAGGTATTTGTGGGTGAAAAGGTCCTATTTCAGGAGGAATCCTGGTATTTCTTGGAGAAGATGTGATCTATTTGGGAGAAATGTGGCCTTTCTATAAGAAACTATCCTCTTTTGGGGATCAAAGAGGTATTTGTGGGTGAAAAGGTCGTATTTGAAGGGGGAAACCTGGTATTTCTTGGAGAAGATGTGATATATTTGGGAGAAATGTGGCATTTCTGGAAGGAAATGTCCTATTTTGGGGATAAAACAGGTATTTGTGGGAGAAAAGGTCCTATTTGAAGGGGGAACCGTGGTATTTCTTGGAGGAGATGTGATCTATTTGGGAGAAATGTGGCATGTCTGGAAGAAACTGTCCTATTTGGGGGGATAAAACAGGTACTTGTGGGTGAAAAGGTCCTATTTGAAGGGGGTATCCTGGTATTTCTTGTAGAAGATGTGATATGTTTGGGTGAAATGTGGCATTTCTGGAAGAAACTGTTCTATTTTGGGGATAAAAGAGGTACTTGTGGGTGAAAAGGTCCTATTTGAAGGGGATATCCTGGTATTTCTTGGAGAAGATGTGATATATTTGGGTGATATGTGGCATGTCTGGAAGAAAATGTCCTATTTGGGGGGAGAAGGGTGGTACTTGAGGGAGAAAAGTTCCTATTTCAGGAGGAATCCTGGTATTTCTTGGAGGAGATGTGATCTATTTGGGAGAAATGTGGCATGTCTGGAAGAAACTGTCCTCTTTTGGGGATAAAAGAGGTATTTGTGGGTGAAAAGGTCCTATTTGAAGGGGGAAAGCTGGTATTTCTTGGAGAAGATGTGATCTATTTGGGAGAAATGTGGCATTTCTTGAAGAAACTGTCCACTTTTGGGGATAAAACAGCTATTTGAGGGTGAAAATTTCCTATTTGAAGGGGGAAAGCTGGTATTTCTTGGAGAAGATATGATATATTTGGGAGAAATGTGGCATTTCTGGAAGAAACTGTCCTATTTTGGGGATAAAACAGGTATTTGTGGGTGAAAAGGTCCTATTTGAACGGGGAAACCTGGTATTTCTTGGAGAAGATGTGATATATTTGGGAGAAATATGGCATTTCTGGAAGAATATGTTCAATTTGAGGGATAAAAGAGGTATTTGTGGTTGAAAAGGTCCTATTTGAAGGGGGAAAGCTGGTATTTCTTGGAGAAGATGTGATATATTTGGGAGAAATGTGGCATGTCTGGAAGAAACTGTCCTATTTTGGGGATAAAAGAGGTATTTGTGGGTGAAAAGGTCCTATTTGAAGGGGGAAAGCTGGTATTTCTTGGAGAAGATGTGGTATATTTGGGAGAAATGTGGCATTTCTGGAAGAAACTGTCCTCTTTTGGGGATAAAAGAGGTATTTGTTGGTGAAAAGGTCCTATTTGAAGGGGGAAACCTGTTATTTCTTGGAGAAGATGTGATATATTTGGGAGAAATGTGGCATGTCTGGAAGAAACTGTCCTCTTTAGGGGATAAAAGAGGTATTTGTGGGAGATAAGTTCCAATTTCCTGCGGGAAACCTGGTATTTCTTGGAGAAGATGTGATATATTTGGGTGAAATGTCCCATTTCTGGAAGAAACTGTCCTCTTTTGGGGATAAAAGAGGTATTTGTGGGTGAAAAGGTCCTATTTGAAGTTGTAAACCTGGTATTTCTTGGAGAAGATGTGATATATTTGGGAGAAATGTGGCCTATCTGGAAGAAACTGTCCTCTTTTGGGGATAAAAGAGGTATTTGTGGGTGAAAAGGTCCTATTTGAAGGGGGAAACCTGGTATTTCTTGGAGAAGATATGATCTATTTGGGAGAACTGTGGCATTTCTGGAAGAAACTGTCCTCTTTTGGGGATAAAAGAGGTATTTGTGGGTGATAAGGTCCTAGTTGAAGGGGGAACCCCGGTATTTCTTGGAGAAGATGTGATATATTTGGGAGAAATGTGGCATGTCTGGAAGAAGCTGTCCTGTTTTGGGGATAAAACAGGTATTTGTGGGTGAAAAGGTCCTATTTGAAGGGGGAAACCTGGTATTTCTTGGAGGAGATGTGATATATTGGGGAGAATTGTGGCATGTCTGGAAGAAACTGTCCTATTTTGGGGATAAAAGAGGTATTTGTGGGAGAAAAGGTCCTATTTGAAGGGGGAAAGCTGGTATTTCTTGGAGAAGATGTGATCTATTTGGGAGAAATGTGGCCTTTCTGGAAGAAAATGTCCAATTTGGGGGGAGAAGGCTGGTAGTTTTGGGTGAGAAGGTCCTATTTCAGTAGGAATCCTGGTATTTCTTGGAGAAGATATGATATATTTGGGAGAAATGTGGCATTTCTGGAAGAAAATGCCCAATTTGGGGGGAGAAGGCTGGTAGTTTTGGGTGAGAAGGTCCTATTTCAGGAGGAATCCTGGCATTTCTTGGAGAAGATGTGATATATTTGGGAGAAATGAGGCCTTTCCGGAAGAAACTGTCCTCTTTTGGGGATAAAACAGGTATTTGTGGGTGAAAATTTCCTATTTGAATGGGGAACCCTGGTATTTCTTGGAGAAGATGTGATCTATTTGGGAGAAATGTGGCATTTCTGGAAGAAAATGTCCTCTTTTGGGGATAAAAGGGGTATTTCATGGAGAAAAGGTCCTATTTGAAGGGGGAAACCTGGTATTTCTTGGAGAAGATGTGATCTATTTGGGAGAAATGTGGCATGTCTGGAAAAAAATGTCCTATTTGGGGGGAGAAGGCTGGTACTTGTGGGAGAAAAGGTCCTATTTCAGGAGGAATCCTGGTATTTCTTGGAGGAGATGTGATATATTTGGGAGAAATGTGGCCTTTCTGGAAGAAAATTTCCAATTTGGGGGGAGAAGGCTGGTAGTTTTGGGTGAGAAGGTCCTATTTTAGGAGGAATCCTGGCATTTCTTGGAGAAGATGTGATATATTTGGGAGAAATACCACGTTTCCCCCTTCAAATAGGACCTTATCACCCACAAATACCTCTTTTGTCCCCAAAATAGAACAGTTACGTCCAGAAATGCCACATTTCTCCCAAACATATCACATCTTATCCAAGAAATACCAGGTTTCCCCCTTCAAATTGGACCTTTTCACCCACAAATACCTCTTTTATCCCCAAAAGAGGACAGTTTCTTCCAGACATGCCACATTTCTCCCAAATATATCACATCTTCTCCAAGAAATACCACGTTTCCCCCTTCAAATAGGACCTTTTCACCCACAAATACCTCTTTTATCCCCAAATTGGACAGTTTCTTCCAGGAATGCCACATTTCTCCCAAATAGATCACATCTTCTCCAAGAAATACCAGGTTTCCCCCTTCAAATAGGACCTTTTCACCCACAAATACCTCTTTTATCCCCAAAAGAGGACAGTTTCTTCCAGAAAGGCCACATTTCTCCCAAATAGATCACATCTTCTCCAAGAAATACCAGGTTTCCCCCTTGAAATAGGACCTTATCACCCACAAATACCACTTTTATCCCCAAAATAGGACATTTTCTTCCAGAAATGCCACATTTCTTCCAAACATATCACATCTTCTCCAAGAAATACCACGTTTCCCCCTTCAAATAAGACCTTTTCACCCACAAATACCTCTTTTATCCCCAAAATAGGACAGTTTCTTCCAGAAATGCCTGATTTCTCCCAAATATATCACATCTTCTCCAAGAAATACCAGGTTTCCCCCTTCAAATACGACCTTTTCACCCACAAATACCTCTTTTATCCCCAAAATAGGACAGTTTCTTCCAGACATGCCACATTTCTCCCAAATAGATCACATCTTCTCCAAGAAATACCAGGATTCCTCCTGAAAGAGGACCTTTTCTCCCTCAAATACCAGCCTTCTCCCCACAAATAGGACAGTTTCTTCCAGAAATGCCACATTACTCCCAAATATATCACATCTTCTCCAAGAAATACCAGCTTTCCCCCTTCAAATAGGACCTTATCACCCACAAATACCGCTTTTATCCCCAAAAGAGGACAGTTTCTGCCAGAAAGGCCTCATTTCTCCCAAACATATCACATCTTCTCCAAGAAATACCACGTTTCCCCCTTCAAATAGGACCTTTTCACCCAAAAAAATTCTTTTATCCCCAAAAGAGGACAGTTTCTTCCAGAAATGCGTGATTTCTCCGAAATATATCACATCTTCTCCAAGAAATACCAGGTTTCCCCCTTCAAATAGGACCTTTTCACCCACAAATACCTCTTTATCCCTCAAATAGGACAGTTTCTTCCAGACATGCCACATTTCTCCCAAATAGATCACATCTTCTCCAAGAAATATCAGGATTCCTCCTGAAAGAGGACATTTTCTCCCACAAGTACCAGCCTTCTCCCCCCAAATAGGACAGTTTCTTCCAGAAATGCCACATTTCTCCCAAACATATCACATCTTCTCCAAGAAATACCAGCTTTCACCCTTCAAATAGGACCTTATCACACACAAATACCACTTTTATCCCCAAAAGAGGACAGTTTCTTCCAGAAATGCCACATTTCTCCCAAACATATCACATCTTCTCCAAGAAATACCAGGGTTCCCCCTTCAAATAGGACCTTTTCACCCACAAAAAATTCTTTTATCCCCAAAAGAGCACAGTTTCTTCCAGAAAGGCCTGATTTCTCCCAAATATATCACATCTTCTCCAAGAAATACCACGATTCCCCCTTCAAATAGGACCTTTTCACCCACAAATACCTCTTTTATCCCCAAAAGAGGACAGTTTCTTCCAGACATGCCACATTTCTCCCAAATAGATCACATCTTCTCCAAGAAATACCAGGTTTCCCCCTTCAAATAGGACCTTTTCTCCCACAAATACCTCTTTTATCCCCAAAATAGGACAGTTTCTTCCAGACATGCCACATTTCTCCCAAATAGATCACATCTTCTCCAAGAAATACCAGCTTTCCCCCTTCAAATAGGACCTTTTCACCCACAAATACCTGTTTTATCCCCAAAATAGGACAGTTTGTTCCAGAAATGCCACATTTCTCCCAAACATATCACATCTCCTCCAAGAAATACCAGGATTCCTCCTGAAATAGGACCTTTTCACAGACAAATACCAGCCTTCTCCCCCCAAATAGGACATTTTCTTCCAGACATGCCACATTTCTCCCAAATATATCACATCTTCTCCAAGAAATACCAAGTTTTCCCCTTCAAATAGGACCTTTTCACCCACACATACCTCTTTTATCCCCAAAAGAGGACAGTTTCTTCCAGAAATGCCACATTTCTCCCAAATAGATCACATCTTCTCCAAGAAATACCAGGTTTCCCCCTTCAAATAGGACCTTTTCTCCCACAAATACCTCTTTTATCCCCTAAATTGGACAGTTTCTTCCAGACATGCCACATTTCTCCCAAATATATCACATCTTCTCCAAGAAATACCACGTTTCCCCCTTCAAATAGGACCTTTTCACCCACAAATACCTCTTTTATCCCCAAAAGAGGACAGTTTCTTCCAGAAATGCCACATTTCTCCCAAATAGATCACATCTTCTCCAAGAAATACCAGGATTCCTCCTGAAATAGGACCTTCTCACCCAAAACTACCAGCCTTCTCCCCACAAATTGGACATTTTCTTCCAGAAATGCCTCATTTCTCCCAAATATATCACATCTTCTCCAAGAAATACCAGGGTTGCCCCTTCAAATAGGACCTTTTCACCCACAAATACCTCTTTTATCCCCAAAAGAGGACAGTATCTGCCAGAAATGCCACATTTCTCCCAAATATATCACATCTTCTCCAAGAAATACCAGGATTCCTCCTGAAATAGGACCTTCTCACCCAAAACTACCAGCCTTCTCCCCCCAAATTGGACATTTTCTTCCAGAAAGGCCACATTTCTCCCAAATAGATCACATCTTCTCCATGAAATACCAGGTTTCCCCCTTCAGATAGGACCTTTTCTCCCACAAAAACCTGTTTTATCCCCAAAAGAGGACAGTTTCTTCCAGAAAGGCCACATTTCTCCCAAATAGATCACATCTTCTCCAAGAAATACCAGGTTTCCCCCTTCAAATACAACGTTTTCACCCACAAATACCTCTTTTATCCCCAAAACAGGACAGTTTCTTCCAGAAATGCCACATTTCTCCCAAGTATACCACATCTTCTCCAAGAAATACCACGTTTCCCCCTTCAAATAGGACCTTTTCACCCACAAATACCTCTTTTATCCCCAAAAGAGGACAGTTTCTTCCAGAAAGGCCACATTTCTCCCAAATAGATCACATCTTCTCCAAGAAATACCACGTTTCCGCCTTCAAATAGGACCTTTTCACCCACAAATACCTGTTATATCCCTCAAATTGGACACATTCTTCCAGACATGCCACATTTCTCCCAAATAGATCACATCTTCTCCAAGAAATACCAGCTTTCCCCCTTCAAATAGGACCTTTTCACCCACAAATACCTGTTTTATCCCAAAAAGAGGACATTTTCTTCCAGAAAGGCCACATTTCTCCCAAATATATCACATCTCCTTCAAGAAATACCAGGTTTCCCCCTTCAAATAGGACCTTTTCTCCCACAAATACCTGTTTTATCCCCAAAACAGGACACTTTCTTCCAGAAATGCCACATTTCTCCCAAATATAGCACATCTTCTCCAAGAAATACCACGTTTCCCCCTTCAAATAGGACCTTTTCACAGACAAATACCTGTTCTATCCCCAAAGGAGGACAGTTTCTTCCAGAAATGCCACATTTCTCCCAAATAGATCACATCTTCTCCAAGAAATACCAGGGTTCCCCCTTCAAATAGGACCTTTTCACCCACAAATACCTCTTTTATCCCCAAAAGAGGACAGTTTCTTCCAGACATGCCACATTTCTCCCAAATAGATCACATCTTCTCCAAGAAATACCAGGTTTCCCCCTTCAAATAGGACCTTTTCTCCCACAAATACCAGTTTGATCCCCAAAAGAGGACAGTTTCTTCCAGACATGCCACATTTCTCCCAAATAGATCACATCTTCTCCAAGAAATACCAGGTTTCCCCCTTCAAATAGGACCTTTTCAACCACTAATACCTCTTATATCCCCAAAAGAGGACAGTTTCTTCCAGAAATGCCACATTTCTCCCAAATAGATCACATCTTCTCCAAGAAATACCAGGTTTCCCCCTTCAAATAGGACCTTTTCAACCACTAATACCTCTTTTATCCCCAAAAGAGGACAGTTTCTTCCGGAAAGGCCACATTTCTCCCAAATATATCACATCTTCTCCAAGAAATGCCAGGATTCCTCCTGAAATAGGACCTTCTCACCCAGAACTACCAGCCTTCTCCCCCCAAATTGGACATTTTCTTCCAGAAAGGCCACATTTCTCCCAAATATATCACATCTTCGCCAAGAAATACCAGGATTCCTCCTGAAATAGGACCTTCTCACCCAAAACTACCAGCCTTCTCCTCCCAAATTGGACATTTTCTTCCAGAAAGGCCACATTTCTCCCAAATAGATCGCATCTTCTCCAGGAAATACCAGGTTTCCCCCTTCAGATAGGACATTTTCTCCCACAAATACCTGATTTATCCCCAAAAGAGGACAGTTTCTTCCAGAAAGGCCACATTTCTCCCAAATAGATCACATCTTCACCAAGAAATACCGGCTTTCCCCCTTCAAATAGGACCTTTTCACCCACAAATACCTGTTTTATCCCCAAAATAGGACAGCTTCTTCCAGACATGCCACATTTCTCCCAAATATATCACATCTTCTCCAAGAAATACCAGCTTTCCCCCTTCAAATAGGACCTTATCACCCACAAATACCTCTTTTATCCCCAAAAGAGGACAGTTTCTTACAGAAATGCCACGTTTCTCCCAAATATATCACATCTTCTCCAAGAAATAACAGGTTTCCCCCTTCAAATAGGACCTTTTCACCCACAAATACCTCTTTTATACCCAAAAGAGGACAGTTTCTTCCAGAAATGCCATATTTCTCCCAAACATATCACATCTTCTCAAAAAATACCAGGTTTCCCCCTTCAAATAGGACCTTTTCACCCACAAATACCTTTTTGATCCCCAAAATAGGACAGTTTCTTCCAGACATGCCACATTTCTCCCAAATATACCACATCTTCTCCAAAAAATACCACGTTTCCCCCTTCAAATAGGACCTTTTCACCCACAAATACCTCTTTTATCCCCAAAAGGGGACAGTTTCTTCCAGACATGCCACATTTCTCCCAAATAGATCACATCTTCTCCAAGAAATACCAGGTATCCCCCTTCAAATAGGACCTTTTCAACCACAAATACCTGTTTTATCCCCCAAATAGGACATATTCTTCCAGAAATGCCAGATTTCTCCCAAATATATCACCTCTTCTCAAAGAAATACCAGGTTTCCCCCTTCAAATAGGACCTTTTCACCCACAAATACCTGTTTTATCCCCAAAATAGGACAGTTTCTTCCAGAAATGCCACATTTCTCCCAAATAGATCATATCTTCTCCAAGAAATACCAGCTTTCCCCCTTCAAATAGGACCTTTTCACACACAAATATCTGTTCTATCCCCAAAAGAGGACAGTTTCTTCCAGAAATGCCACATTTCTCCCAAATAGATCACATCTTCTACAAGAAATACCAGGTTTCCCCCTTCAAATAGGACCTTTTCAACCACAAATACCTCTTGTATCCCCAAAATAGGACAGTTTCTTCCAGAAAGGCCATATTTCTCCCAAATATATCACATCTTCTCCAAGAAATACCAGGTTTCCCCCTTCAAATAGGACCTTTTCACCCACAAATACCTGTTTTATCCCCAAAATAGGACAGCTTCTTCCAGACATGCCACATTTCTCCCAAATATATCACATCTTCTCCAAGAAATACCAGGGTTGCCCCTTCAAATAGGACCTTTTCACCCACAAATACCTCTTTAATCCCCAAAAGAGGACAGTATCTGCCAGAAATGCCACATGTCTCCCAAGTATATCACATCTTCTCCAAGAAATACCAGGTTTCCCCCTTCAAATAGGACCTTTTCACCCACAAATACCTCTTTTATCCCCAAAAGAGGACAGTTTCTTCCAGAAATGCCACATTTCTCCCAAATATAACACATCTTCTCCAAGAAATACCAGCTTTCCCCCTTCAAATAGGACCTTTTCAACCACAAATACCTGTTTTATCCTTCAAATTGGTCATATTCTTCCAGAAATGCCACATTTCTCCCAAATATATCACATCTTCTCCAAGAAATACCACGTTTCCCCCTTCAAATAGGACCTTTTCACCCACAAATACCTCTTTGATCCCCAAAAGAGTACAGTTTCTTCCAGAAATGCCATATTTCTCCCAAATAGATCACATCTTCTCCAAGAAATACCAGGTTTCCCCCTTCAAATAGGACCTTTTCACAGACAAATACCTGTTCTATCCCCAAAAGAGGACAGTTTGTTCCAGAAATGCCACATTTCTCCCAAATAGATCACATCTTCTCCAAGAAATACCACGTTTCCCCCTTCAAATAGGACCTTTTCACCCACAAATACCTCTTTTATCCCCAAAAGAGGACAGTTTCTTCCAGAAAGGCCACATTTCTCCCAAACATATCACATCTTCTCCACGAAATACCGGGATTCCTCCTGAAATAGGACCTTTTCTCCCACAACTACCAGCCTTCTCCCCCCAAATAGGACAGTTTCTTCCAGAAATGCCACATTTCTCCCAAATATATCATATCTTCTCCAAGAAATACCAGGTTTCCCCCTTCAAATAGGAAATTTTCACCCACAAATACCTGTTTTATCCCCAAAAGTGGACAGTTTCTTCAAGAAATGCCAGATTTCTCCCAAATATATCACATCTTCTCCAAGAAATGCCAGGATTCCTCCTGAAATAGGACCTTCTCACCCAAAACTACCAGCCTTCTCCCCCCAAATTGGACATTATCTTCCAGAAATGCCACATTTCTCCCAAATATATCACATCTTCTCCAAGAAATACCAGGATTCCTCCTGAAATAGGACCTTCTCACCAACAACTACCAGCCTTCTCCCCACAAATTGGACATTTTCTTCCAGAAATGCCTCATTTCTCCCAAATATATCACATCTTCTCCAAGAAATACCACGTTTCCCCCTTCAAATAGGACCTTTTCACCCACAAATACCACTTTTATCCCCAAAAGAGGACAGTTTCTTCCAGAAATGCCACATTTCTCCCAAATAGATCACATCTTCTCCAAGAAATACCAGCTTTCCCCCTTCAAATAGGACCTTTTCACCCACAAATACCTGTTTTATCCCCAAAATAGGACATTTTCTGCCATACATGCCATATTTCTCCCAAATAGATCACATCTTCTCCAAGAAATACCAGGGTTCCCCCTTCAAATAGGACCTTATCACCCACAAATACCTCTTTTATCCCCAAAATAGGACAGTTTCTTCCAGAAATGCCACATTTCTCCCAAATATATCACATCTTCTCCAAGAAATACCAGGTTTCCAACTTCAAATAGGACCTTTTCACCCACAAATACCTCTTTTATCCCCAAAATAGGACAGTTTCTTCCAGAAATGCCACATTTCTCCCAAATATATCACATCTTCTCCAAGAAATACCAGGTTTCCAACTTCAAATAGGACCTTTTCACCCACAAATACCTCTTTTATCCCCAAAAGAGGACAGTTTCTTCCTGAAATGCCACATTTCTCCCAAATATATCATATCTTCTCCAAGAAATACCACGTTTCCCCCTTCAAATAGGACCTTTTCACCCACAAATACCTGTTTTATCCCCAAAAGTGGACAGTTTCTTCAAGAAATGCCAGATTTCTCCCAAATAGATCACATCTTCTCCAAGAAATACCAGGTTTCCCCCTTCAAATAGGACCTTTTCACCCACTAATACCTCTTTTATCCCCAAAATAGGACAGTTTCTTCCAGAAAGGCCACATTTCTCCCAAATAGATCACATCTTCTCCAAGAAATACCAGGGTTCCCCCTTCAAATAGGACCTTTTCACCCACAAATACCTCTTTTATCCCCAAAAGAGGACCGTTTCTTCCAGAAATCCCACATTTCTCCCAAATAGATCACATCTTCTCCAAGAAATACCAGCTTTCCCCCTTCAAATAGGACCTTTTCACCCACAAATACCTCTTTTATCCCCAAAATAGGACAGTTTCTTCCAGAAATGCCACATTTCTCCCAAATATATCACATCTTCTCCAAGAAATACCAGGATTCTTCCTGAAATAGGACCTTCTCACCCACAACTACCAGCCCTCTCCCCACAAATTGGACATTTTCTTCCAGAAATGCCACATTTCTCCCAAATAGATCACATCTTCTCCAAGAAATACCAGGCTTCCCCCTTCAAATAGGACCTTTTCCCCAAAAAAACCTCTTTTATCCCCAAAAGAGGACATTTCCTTCCAGAAATGCCACATTTCTCCCAAATAGATCACATCTTCTCCAAGAAATACCAGGTTTTCCCCTTCAAATAGGACCTTTTCACCCACAAATACCTGTTTTATGACCAAAATAGGACAGTATCTTCCAGAAATGCCACATTTCTCCCAAATATATCACATCTTCTCCAAGAAATACCAGGTTTCCCCCTTCAAATAGGACCTTTTCAACCACTAATACCTCTTTTATCCCCAAAAGAGGACAGTTTCTTCCGGAAAGGCCACATTTCTCCCAAATATATCACATCTTCTCCAAGAAATGCCTGGATTCCTCCTGAAATAGGACCTTCTCACCCAAAACTACCAGCCTTCTCCCCCCAAATTGGACAGTTTCTTCCAGAAAGGCCACATTTCTCCCAAATAGATCACATCTTCTCCAAGAAATACCAGATTTCCCCCTTTAAATAGGACCTTTTCACCAGCAAATACCTGTTTGATCCCCAAAATAGGACATTTTCTTCCAGAAAGGCCACATTTCTCCCAAATATATCACATCTTCTCCAAGAAATACCAGGGTTCCCCCTTCAAATAGGACCTTATCACCAACAAATACCTCTTTTATCCCCAAAAGAGGACAGTTTCTTCCAGAAATGCCACATTTCTCCCAAATATATCACATCTTCTCCAAGAAATACCACGTTTCCAACTTCATATAGGACCTTTTCACCCACAAATACCTCTTTTATCCCCAAAAGAGGACAGTTTCTTCCTGACATGCCACATTTCTCCCAAATATATCACATCTTCTCCAAGAAATAACAGGTTTCCTCCTTGAAATAGGACCTTTTCACCCACAAATACCTGTTTTATCCCCAAAAGAGGACAGTTTCTTCCAGAAATGCCACATTTCTCCCAAATATACCACATCTTCTCCAAGAAATACCAGGTTTTCCCCTTCAAATAGGACCTTTTCACTCACAAATACCTCTTTTATCCCCAAAAGAGGACATTTTCTTCCAGAAATGCCACATTTCTCCCAAACATATCACATCTTCTCCAAGAAATACCAGCTTACCCCCTTCAAATAGGACCTTTTCACCCACAAATACCTCTTTTATCCCCAAAATAGGACAGTTTCTTCCAGAAAGGCCACATTTCTCCCAAATATACCACATCTTCTCCAAGAAATACCAGCTTTCCCCCTTCAGATAGGACCTTTTCACCAACAAATACCTGTTTTATCCCTCAAATTGGACATTTTCTTCCAGAAATGCCAGATTTCTCCCAAATATATCACATCTTCTCCAAGAAATACCACGTTTCCCCCTTCAAATAGGACCTTTTCACCCACAAATACCTCTTTTATCCCCAAAATAGGACAGTTTCTTCCAGAAATGCCAAATTTCTCCCAAATATATCATATCTTCTCCAAGAAATACCAGGGTTCCCCCTTCAAATAGGACCTTTTCACCCACAAATACCTCTTTTATCCCCAAAAGAGGACAGTTTCTGCCAGAAAGGCCACATTTCTCCCAAATAGATCACATCTTCTACAAGAAATACCAGGGTTCCCCCTTCAAATAGGACCTTTTCAACCACAAATACCTGTTTTATCCCTCAAATTGGTCATATTCTTCCAGAAATGCCACATTTCTCCCAAATATATCACATCTTCTCCAAGAAATACCACGTTTCCCCCTTCAAATAGGACCTTTTCACCCACAAATACCTGTTTTATCCCCAAAAGAGGACAGTTTCTTCCAGAAATGCCACATTTCTCCCAAATATATCACATCTTCTCCAAGAAATACCAGGTTTCCCCCTTCAAATAGGACCTTTTCACAGACAAATACCTGTTCTATCCCCAAAAGAGGACAGTTTGTTCCAGAAATGCAACATTTCTCCCAAATAGATCACATCTTCTCCAAGAAATACCAGGATTCCCCCTTCAAATAGGACCTTTTCACCCACAAATACCTCTTTTATCCCCAAAAGAGGACAGTTTCTTCCAGAAAGGCCACATTTCTCCCAAACATATCACATCTCCTCCAAGAAATACAGGGATTCCTCCTGAAATAGGACCTTTTCTCCCACAACTACCAGCCTTCTCCCCCCAAATAGGACAGTTTCTTCCAGAAATGCCACATTTCTCCCAAATATATCATATCTTCTCCAAGAAATACCAGGTTTCCCCCTTGAAATAGCAGCTTTTCATCCTGAAATACCCCTTTTATCCCCAAAATAGGACATTTTCTTCCAGAAATGCCACATTTCTCCCAAATATATCACATCTTCTCCAAGAAATACCAGGTTTCCCCCTTCAAATAGGACCTTTTCAACAAAATACCTCTTTATCCCCAAAATAGGACAGTTTCTTCCAGAAATGCCAGATTTCTCCCAAATAGATCATATCTCCTCCAAGAAATACCAGGATTCCTCCTGAAATAGGACCTTTTCTCCCTCAAATACCTGTTTTATCCCCATAAGAGGACAGTTTCTTCCAGAAATGCCACATTTCTCCCAAATAGATCACATCTTCTCCAAGAAATACCAGTTTTCACCCTTCAAAAGGACCTTTTCACCCACAAATACATGTTTTGTCCCCAAAAGAGGACAGTTTCTTCCAGAAATGCCACATTTCTCCCAAATATATCACATCTTCTCCAAGAAATACCAGGGTTCCCCCTTCAAATAGGACCTTTTCACCCACAAATACCTCTTTTATCCCCAAAAGAGGACAGTTACTTCCAGAAATGCCACATTTCTCCCAAATAGATCACATCTTCTCCAAGAAATACCAGCTTTCCCCCTTCAAATAGGACCTTTTCACCCACAAATACCTCTTTTATCCCCAAAAGAGGACAGTTTCTTCCAGAAATGCCACATTTCTCCCAAATATATCACCTCTTCTCCAAGAAATACCAGGATTCCTCCTGAAATAGGACCTTCTCACCCACAACTACCAGCCTTCTCCCCACAAATTGGCATTTTCTTCCAGAAATGCCTCATTTCTCCCAAATATATCACATCTTCTCCAAGAAATACCAGGTTTCCCCCTTGAAATAGGACCTTTTCACCCACAAATACCTCTTTTATCCCCAAAAGAGGACAGTTTCTTCCAGAAATGCCACATTTCTCCCAAATATATCACATCTTCTCCAAGAAATACCAGGGTTCCCCCTTCAAATAGGACCTTTTCACCCACAAATACCTCTTTTATCCCCAAAAGAGGACAGTTTCTTCCAGACATGCCACATTTCTCCCAAATAGATCACATCTTCTCCAAGAAATACCAGGTTTCCCCCTTCAAATAGGACCTTTTCTCCCACAAATACCTGTTTGATCCCCAAAATAGGACAGTTTCTTCCAGACATGCCACATTTCTCCCAAATAGATCACATCTTCTCCAAGAAATACCAGGTTTCCCCCTTCAAATAGGACCTTTTCAACCACGAATACCTGTTTTATCACCAAAAGAGGACATTTTCTTCCAGAAATGCAACATTTCTCCCAAATATATCACATCTTCTCCAAGAAATACCAGCTTTCCCCCTTGAATTAGGTCCTTTTCTCCATGAAATACCTCTTTTATCCCCAAAAGAGGACATTTTCTTCCAGAAATGCCACATTTCTCCCAAATATATCATATCTTCTCCAAGAAATACCAGGTTTCCCCCTTCAAATAGGACCTTTTCTACCACTAATACCTCTTTTATCCCCAAAAGAGGACAGTTTCTTCCGGAAATGCCACATTTCTCCCAAATATATCACATCTTCTCCAAGAAATGCCAGGATTCCTCCTGAAATAGGACCTTCTCACCCAAAACTACCAGCCTTCTCCCCCCAAATTGGACATTATCTTCCAGAAATGCCACATTTCTCCCAAATATATCACATCTTCTCCAAGAAATACCAGGATTCCTCCTGAAATAGGACCTTCTCACCAACAACTACCAGCCTTCTCCCCACAAATTGGACATTTTCTTCCAGAAATGCCTCATTTCTCCCAAATATATCACATCTTCTCCAAGAAATACCACGTTTCCCCCTTCAAATAGGACCTTTTCACCCACAAATACCTCTTTTATCCCCAAAAGAGGACAGTTTCTTCCAGAAATGGCACATTTCTCCCAAATAGATCACATCTTCTCCAAGAAATACCAGCTTTCCCCCTTCAAATAGGACCTTTTCACCCACAAATACCTGTTTTATCCCCAAAATAGGACATTTTCTGCCATACATGCCATATTTCTCCCAAATAGATCACATCTTCTCCAAGAAATACCAGGGTTCCCCCTTCAAATAGGACCTTATCACCCACAAATACCTCTTTTATCCCCAAAATAGGACAGTTTCTTCCAGAAATGCCACATTTCTCCCAAATATATCACATCTTCTCCAAGAAATACCAGGTTTCCAACTTCAAATAGGACCTTTTCACCCACAAATACCTCTTTTATCCCCAAAATAGGACAGTTTCTTCCAGAAATGCCACATTTCTCCCAAATATATCACATCTTCTCCAAGAAATACCAGGTTTCCAACTTCAAATAGGACCTTTTCACCCACAAATACCTCTTTTATCCCCAAAAGAGGACAGTTTCTTCCAGAAATGCCACATTTCTCCCAAATATATCATATCTTCTCCAAGAAATACCACTTTTCCCCCTTCAAATAGGACCTTTTCACCCACAAATACCTGGTTTATCCCCAAAAGTGGACAGTTTCTTCAAGAAATGCCAGATTTCTCCCAAATAGATCACATCTTCTCCAAGAAATACCAGGTTTCCCCCTTCAAATAGGACCTTTTCACCCACTAATACCTCTTTTATCCCCAAAATAGGACAGTTTCTTCCAGAAAGGCCACATTTCTCCCAAATATATCACATCTTCTCCAAGAAATACCAGGGTTCCCCCTTCAAATAGGACCTTTTCACCCACAAATACCTCTTTTATCCCCAAAAGAGGACCGTTTCTTCCAGAAATGCCTCATTTCTCCCAAATAGATCACATCTTCTCCAAGAAATACCAGCTTTCCCCCTTCAAATAGGACCTTTTCACCCACAAATACCTCTTTTATCCCCAAAAGAGGACAGTTTCTTCCAGAAATGCCACATTTCTCCCAAATATATCACATCTTCTCCAAGAAATACCAGGATTCTTCCTGAAATAGGACCTTCTCACCCACAACTACCAGCCCTCTCCCCACAAATTGGACATTTTCTTCCAGAAATGCCACATTTCTCCCAAATAGATCACATCTTCTCCAAGAAATACCAGGCTTCCCCCTTCAAATAGGACCTTTTCCCCAAAAAAACCTCTTTTATCCCCAAAAGAGGACATTTCCTTCCAGAAATGCCACATTTCTCCCAAATAGATCACATCTTCTCCAAGAAATACCAGGTTTTCCCCTTCAAATAGGACCTTTTCACCCACAAATACCTGTTTTATGACCAAAATAGGACAGTATCTTCCAGAAATGCCACATTTCTCCCAAATATATCACATCTTCTCCAAGAAATACCAGGTTTCCCCCTTCAAATAGGACCTTTTCAACCACTAATACCTCTTTTATCCCCAAAAGAGGACAGTTTCTTCCGGAAAGGCCACATTTCTCCCAAATATATCACATCTTCTCCAAGAAATGCCTGGATTCCTCCTGAAATAGGACCTTCTCACCCAAAACTACCAGCCTTCTCCCCCCAAATTGGACAGTTTCTTCCAGAAAGGCCACATTTCTCCCAAATAGATCACATCTTCTCCAAGAAATACCAGCTTTCCCCCTTTAAATAGGACCTTTTCACCAGCAAATACCTGTTTGATCCCCAAAATAGGACATTTTCTTCCAGAAAGGCCACATTTCTCCCAAATATATCACATCTTCTCCAAGAAATACCAGGGTTCCCCCTTCAAATAGGACCTTATCACCAACAAATACCTCTTTTATCCCCAAAAGAGGACAGTTTCTTCCAGAAATGCCACATTTCTCCCAAATATATCACATCTTCTCCAAGAAATACCACGTTTCCAACTTCATATAGGACCTTTTCACCCACAAATACCTCTTTTATCCCCAAAAGAGGACAGTTTCTTCCTGACATGCCACATTTCTCCCAAATATATCACATCTTCTCCAAGAAATAACAGGTTTCCCCCTTCAAATAGGACCTTTTCACCCACAAATACCTGTTTTATCCCCAAAAGAGGACAGTTTCTTCCAGAAATGCCACATTTCTCCCAAATATACCACATCTTCTCCAAGAAATACCAGGTTTTCCCCTTCAAATAGGACCTTTTCACTCACAAATACCTCTTTTATCCCCAAAATAGGACATTTTCTTCCAGAAATGCCACATTTCTCCCAAACATATCACATCTTCTCCAAGAAATACCAGCTTACCCCCTTCAAATAGGACCTTTTCACCCACAAATACCTCTTTTATCCCCAAAATAGGACAGTTTCTTCCAGAAAGGCCACATTTCTCCCAAATATACCACATCTTCTCCAAGAAATACCAGCTTTCCCCCTTCAGATAGGACCTTTTCACCAACAAATACCTGTTTTATCCCTCAAATTGGACATTTTCTTCCAGAAATGCCAGATTTCTCCCAAATATATCACATCTTCTCCAAGAAATACCACGTTTCCCCCTTCAAATAGGACCTTTTCACCCACAAATACCTCTTTTATCCCCAAAATAGGACAGTTTCTTCCAGAAATGCCAAATTTCTCCCAAATATATCATATCTTCTCCAAGAAATACCAGGGTTCCCCCTTCAAATAGGACCTTTTCACCCACAAATACCACTTTTATCCCCAAAATAGGACAGTTTCTGCCAGAAAGGCCACATTTCTCCCAAACATATCACATCTTCTCCAAGAAATACCACGTTTCCCCCTTGAAAGAGGACCTTTTCACCCACAAATACCTCTTTTATCCCCAAAAGAGGACAGTTTCTTCCAGACATGCCACATTTCTCCCAAACATATCACATCTTCTCCAAGAAATACCACGTTTCCCCCTTCAAATAGGACCCTTTCACCCACAAGTACCTGTTTTATCCCCAAAATAGTACAGTTTCTTCCAGACATGCCACATTTCTCCCAAATATATCACATCTCCTCCAAGAAATACCACGGTTCCCCCTTCAAATAGGACATTTTCTCCCACAAATACCTGTTTTATCCCCAAAACAGGACATTTTCTTCCTGACATGCCACATTTCTCCCAAATATATCACATCTTCTCCAAGAAATACCACGTTTCCCCCTTCAAATAGGACCTTTTCACCCACAAATACCTCTTTTATCCCCAAAAGAGGACAGTTTCTTCCAGAAATGCCACATTTCTCCCAAATAGATCACATCTTCTCCAAGAAATACCAGCTTTCCCCCTTCAAATAGGACCTTTTCACCCACAAATACCTGTTTTATCCCCAAAATAGGACATTTTCTGCCATACATGCCATATTTCTCCCAAATAGATCACATCTTCTCCAAGAAATACCAGGGTTCCCCCTTCAAATAGGACCTTATCACCCACAAATACCTCTTTTATCCCCAAAATAGGACAGTTTCTTCCAGAAATGCCACATTTCTCCCAAATATATCACATCTTCTCCAAGAAATACCAGGTTTCCAACTTCAAATAGGACCTTTTCACCCACAAATACCTCTTTTATCCCCAAAATAGGACAGTTTCTTCCAGAAATGCCACATTTCTCCCAAATATATCACATCTTCTCCAAGAAATACCAGGTTTCCAACTTCAAATAGGACCTTTTCAACCACAAATACCTCTTTTATCCCCAAAAGAGGACAGTTTCTTCCTGAAATGCCACATTTCTCCCAAATATATCATATCTTCTCCAAGAAATACCACGTTTCCCCCTTCAAATAGGACCTTTTCACCCACAAATACCTGGTTTATCCCCAAAAGTGGACAGTTTCTTCAAGAAATGCCAGATTTCTCCCAAATAGATCACATCTTCTCCAAGAAATACCAGGTTTCCCCCTTCAAATAGGACCTTTTCACCCACTAATACCTCTTTTATCCCCAAAATAGGACAGTTTCTTCCAGAAAGGCCACATTTCTCCCAAATATATCACATCTTCTCCAAGAAATACCAGGGTTCCCCCTTCAAATAGGACCTTTTCACCCACAAATACCTCTTTTATCCCCAAAAGAGGACCGTTTCTTCCAGAAATGCCTCATTTCTCCCAAATAGATCACATCTTCTCCAAGAAATACCAGCTTTCCCCCTTCAAATAGGACCTTTTCACCCACAAATACCTCTTTTATCCCCAAAAGAGGACAGTTTCTTCCAGAAATGCCACATTTCTCCCAAATATATCACATCTTCTCCAAGAAATACCAGGATTCTTCCTGAAATAGGACCTTCTCACCCACAACTACCAGCCCTCTCCCCACAAATTGGACATTTTCTTCCAGAAATGCCACATTTCTCCCAAATAGATCACATCTTCTCCAAGAAATACCAGGCTTCCCCCTTCAAATAGGACCTTTTCCCCAAAAAAACCTCTTTTATCCCCAAAAGAGGACATTTCCTTCCAGAAATGCCACATTTCTCCCAAATAGATCACATCTTCTCCAAGAAATACCAGGTTTTCCCCTTCAAATAGGACCTTTTCACCCACAAATACCTGTTTTATGACCAAAATAGGACAGTATCTTCCAGAAATGCCACATTTCTCCCAAATATATCACATCTTCTCCAAGAAATACCAGGTTTCCCCCTTCAAATAGGACCTTTTCAACCACTAATACCTCTTTTATCCCCAAAAGAGGACAGTTTCTTCCGGAAAGGCCACATTTCTCCCAAATATATCACATCTTCTCCAAGAAATGCCTGGATTCCTCCTGAAATAGGACCTTCTCACCCAAAACTACCAGCCTTCTCCCCCCAAATTGGACAGTTTCTTCCAGAAAGGCCACATTTCTCCCAAATAGATCACATCTTCTCCAAGAAATACCAGATTTCCCCCTTTAAATAGGACCTTTTCACCAGCAAATACCTGTTTGATCCCCAAAATAGGACATTTTCTTCCAGAAAGGCCACATTTCTCCCAAATATATCACATCTTCTCCAAGAAATACCAGGGTTCCCCCTTCAAATAGGACCTTATCACCAACAAATACCTCTTTTATCCCCAAAAGAGGACAGTTTCTTCCAGAAATGCCACATTTCTCCCAAATATATCACATCTTCTCCAAGAAATACCACGTTTCCAACTTCATATAGGACCTTTTCACCCACAAATACCTCTTTTATCCCCAAAAGAGGACAGTTTCTTCCTGACATGCCACATTTCTCCCAAATATATCACATCTTCTCCAAGAAATAACAGGTTTCCCCCTTCAAATAGGACCTTTTCACCCACAAATACCTGTTTTATCCCCAAAAGAGGACAGTTTCTTCCAGAAATGCCACATTTCTCCCAAATATACCACATCTTCTCCAAGAAATACCAGGTTTTCCCCTTCAAATAGGACCTTTTCACTCACAAATACCTCTTTTATCCCCAAAATAGGACATTTTCTTCCAGAAATGCCACATTTCTCCCAAACATATCACATCTTCTCCAAGAAATACCAGCTTACCCCCTTCAAATAGGACCTTTTCACCCACAAATACCTCTTTTATCCCCAAAATAGGACAGTTTCTTCCAGAAAGGCCACATTTCTCCCAAATATACCACATCTTCTCCAAGAAATACCAGCTTTCCCCCTTCAGATAGGACCTTTTCACCAACAAATACCTGTTTTATCCCTCAAATTGGACATTTTCTTCCAGAAATGCCAGATTTCTCCCAAATATATCACATCTTCTCCAAGAAATACCACGTTTCCCCCTTCAAATAGGACCTTTTCACCCACAAATACCTCTTTTATCCCCAAAATAGGACAGTTTCTTCCAGAAATGCCAAATTTCTCCCAAATATATCATATCTTCTCCAAGAAATACCAGGGTTCCCCCTTCAAATAGGACCTTTTCACCCACAAATACCACTTTTATCCCCAAAATAGGACAGTTTCTGCCAGAAAGGCCACATTTCTCCCAAACATATCACATCTTCTCCAAGAAATACCACGTTTCCCCCTTGAAAGAGGACCTTTTCACCCACAAATACCTCTTTTATCCCCAAAAGAGGACAGTTTCTTCCAGACATGCCACATTTCTCCCAAACATATCACATCTTCTCCAAGAAATACCACGTTTCCCCCTTCAAATAGGACCCTTTCACCCACAAGTACCTGTTTTATCCCCAAAATAGTACAGTTTCTTCCAGACATGCCACATTTCTCCCAAATATATCACATCTCCTCCAAGAAATACCACGGTTCCCCCTTCAAATAGGACATTTTCTCCCACAAATACCTGTTTTATCCCCAAAACAGGACATTTTCTTCCTGACATGCCACATTTCTCCCAAATATATCACATCTTCTCCAAGAAATACCACGTTTCCCCCTTCAAATAGGACCTTTTCACCCACAAATACCTCTTTTATCCCCAAAAGAGGACAGTTTCTTCCAGAAATGCCACATTTCTCCCAAATAGATCACATCTTCTCCAAGAAATACCAGTTTTTCCCCCTTCAAATAGGACCTTTTCACCCACAAATACATGTTTTGTCCCCAAAAGAGGACAGTTTCTTCCAGAAAGGCCAGATTTCTCCCAAATAGATCACATCTTCTCCATGAAATACCAGGTTTCCCTCTTCAAATAGGACCTTTTCACCCACAAATACCTCTTTTATCCCCAAAAGAGGACAGTTTCTTTCAGAAATGCCACATTTCTCCCAAATATATCACATCTCCAAGAAATACCATGTTTCCTCCTGAAATAGGACCTTGTCACCCACAGATTCCTGTTTTATCCCTTTGTTCCGAGTGACTTTTCGTTTTGGATTGTTTATCCGATGCTACACTTCAGCATTCTGTGACGAATAGAGTAGAAGGGAATAGCCCCACTAATAAGGCAGCTAGAAGTTCGAGGAGCGACACACGTAGTGCTTTCAGGGAGGACGTTCCAGAAAGTCGAGAGTTGTGGCTTCTTTCCGGTGGAGAAAAAAACCCCTGTTTTCAGGCTATTCAGTAGTCTGCAACTGCAGACTGTCCGGTGTGGTTCATCGCAAATGCCGCTTTCGAGCCACGAGAGAGGAGGAGCGGCATTCCTATGCCGAGAACGAGCGAATTCAGCCTACTGCATTGCCTGAAAACAGGGGGTTTTTTCTCCGCAGGAAAGAAGCCACAACTCTCGACTTTCTGGAACGTCCTCCCTGAAAGCACTACGTGCTTTGCTCCTCGAACTTCTAGCTGCCTTATTAGTGGTGCTTTTCTCTTCTACTCTATTCGTCACAGAATGCTGAAGTGTAGCATCGGATAAACACTCCAAAACGAAATGTCGCTCGGAAGAAAGGGATAAGAATGAGAGAGAAGCGTAGTGCATTCTGCATGGACACATGGAGAAGTCAGAAGCTCTCCATTGCGATGTGCGCAGAAGAAGCCTCTCACTCGTCGGAGAAAAGCATCCGGCTGAAGTCGCTCTTTCCCGGCATCCGAGAGAAACGAGAGCGCTGCTGAAGGCTGCAAGCGGCACTCGGGCAGAACCGCGATGGACCGGCCAGCAACTGCAGACTCTCTGGAGCGGTTCAGCGCAAGTGCCGCTTTCGAGCCACGAGAGCGAAGGAGCGGTATTGAAATGCCGAGAAGGTGCGAATTCAGCGTCCTGCATTGCCTGAAAACAGGGGCTTTTTTCTCCGCAGGAAAGAAGCCACAACTCTCGACTTTCTGGAACGTCCTCCCCGAAAGCACAACGTGTGTCGCTCCTCGAACTTCTAGCTGCCTTATTAGTGTGGTTTCCACTTCTACTCTATTCGTCACAGAATGCTGAAGTGTAGCATCGGATAAACACTCCAAAACGAAATGTCGCTCGGAAGAAAGGGATAAGAATGAGAGAGAAGCGTAGTGCATTCTGCATGGACACATGGAGAAGTCAGAAGCGCTCCATTGCGATGTGCGCAGAAGCCGCTCACTCGTCGGAGCAAAGCATCCGGCTGAAGTCGCTCTTTCCCGGCATCCGAGAGAAACGAGAGCGCTGCTGAAGGCTGCAAGCGGCACTCGGGCAGAACCGCGATGGACCGGACAGCAACTGCAGACTCTCCGGAGCGGTTCAGAGCGAGTGCCGCTTTCGAGACACGAGAGCGAAGGAGCGGCATTCCTATGCCGAGAAGGAGCGAATTCAGCGTCCTGCATTGCCTGAAAACAGGGGTATTTTTCTCCGCAGGAAACAAGCCACAACTCTCGACTTTCTGGAACGTCCTCCCTGAAAGCAAATGTGTGTGGCTACTGGACATTCTAGCTGCCTTGTTAGTGGTGCTTTCCTCTTCTATTTTATCCGTCACAGAATGCTGAAGTGTAGCATCGGATAAACACTCCAAAACGAAAAGTCGCTAGGAACAAAGGGATAAAACAGGAATCTGTGGGTGACAAGGTCCTATTTCAGGAGGAAACCTGGTATTTCTTGGAGATGTGATATATTTGGGAGAAATGTGGCATTTCTGGAAGAAACTGTCCTCTTTTGGGGATAAAAGAGGTATTTGTGGGTGAAAAGGTCATATTTGAAGAGGGAAACCTGGTATTTTTTGGAGAAGATGTGATATATTTGGGAGAAATCTGGCATTTCTGGAAGAAACTGTCCTCTTTTGGGGACAAAACATGTATTTGTGGTTGAAAAGGTCTTTTGAAGGGGGAAACCTGGTATTTCTTGGAGAAGATGTGATATATTTGGGAGAAATGTGGCATGTCTGGGAAAAACTGTCCAATTTTGGGGATAAAAGAGGTATTTGTGGGTGAAAAGGTCGTATTTGAAGGGGGAAAGCTGGTATTTCTTGGAGAAGATGTGATCTATTTGGGAGAAATGTGGCATTTCTGGAAGAAACTGTCCTCTTTTGGGGATAAAAGAGGTATTTGTGGGTGAAAAGGTCCTATTTGAAGGGGGTAAGCTGGTATTTCTTGGAGAAGATGTGATATGTTTGGGAGAAATGTGGCATGTCTGGAAGAAACTGTCCTATTTTGGGGATAAAACAGGAATATGTGGGTGAAAAGGTCCTATTTGAAGGGGGAAACGTGGTATTTCTTGGAGAAGATGTGATATATTTGGGAGAAATGTGGCATTTCTGGAATAAAGTGTCCTATTTGGGGGATAAAACAGGTATTTGTGGGAGAAAAGGTCCTATTTGAATTGGGAAAGCTGGTATTTCTTGAAGGAGATGTGATATATTTGGGAGAAATGTGGCATGTCTGGAAGAAACTGTCGTCTTTTGGGGATCAAAGAGGTATTTGTGGGTGAAAAGGTCCTATTTGAAGGGGGAAAGATGGTATTTCTTGGAGAAGATGTGATATATTTGGGAGAAATGTGGCATGTCAGGAAGAAACTGTCCTATTTTGGGGAGTAGCCTGCTATTAGTGGGTGAAAAGTTCCTATTTGAAGGGGGAAAGCTGGTATTTCTTGGAGAAGAAGTGGTATATTTGGGAGAAATGTGGCATTTCTGGAAGAAACTGTCCTATTTTGGGGATAAAAGAGGTATTTGTGGGTGAAAAGGTCCTATTTGAAGGGGGAAACCTGGTATTTCTAGGAGAAGATGATATATATTTGGGAGAAATGTGGCATTTCTGGAAGAAACTGTCCTATTTTGGGGATAAAAGAGGTATTTGTGTGTGAAAAGGTCCTATTTGAAGGGGGAAACCTGGTATTTCTTGGAGAAGATGTGATATGTTTGGGAGAAATGTGGCCTTTCTGGAAGAAACTGTCCTCTTTTGGGGATAAAAGTGGTATTTGTGGGTGAAAAGGTCCTATTTGAAGGGGGAAAGCTGGTATTTCTTGGAGAAGATGTGATATATTAGGGAGAAATGTGGCATTTCTGGAAGAAACTGTCCTATTTGGGGGGAGAAGGCTGGTATTTGAGGGAGAAAAGGTCCTCTTTCAGGAGGAATGCAGGTATTTCTTGGAGAAGATGTGATCTATTTGGGAGAAATGTGGCATGTCTGGAAGAAACTGTCCTATTTGAGGGATAAAAGAGGTATTTGTGGGTGAAAAGGTCGTATTTGAAGGGGGAAACCTGGTATTTCTTGGAGAAGATGTTATCTATTTGGGAGAAATCAGGCATTTCAGGAAGAAACTGTCCTCTTTTGGGGATAAAAGAATTTTTTGTGGGTGAAAAGGTCCTATTTGAAGGGGGAAAGCTGGTAATTCTATGAGAAGATGTGATATGTTTGGGAGAAATGTGGCCTTTCTGGCAGAAACTGTCCTCTTTTGGGGATAAAAGAGGTATTTGTGGTGAAAAGGTCCTATTTGAAGGGGGAAACGTGGCATTTCTTGGAGAAGATGTGATATGTTTGGGAGAAATGTGGCATGTCTGGAAGAAACTGTCCTCTTTTGGGGATAAAACAGGTATTTGTGGGTGAAATGGTCATTTCTGAAGGGGGAAAGCTGGTATTTCTTGGAGAAGATGTGATATATTTGGGAGAAATGTGGCATTTCTTGAAGAAACTGTCCTCTTTTGGGGTTAAAACAGGTACTTGTGGGTGAAAAGGTCCTATTTGAAGGGGGAAAGCAGGTATTTCTTGGAGAAGATGTGGTATATTTGGGAGAAATGTGGCATTTCTGGAAGAAACTGTCCTATTTTGGGGATAAAAGAGGTATTTGTGGGTGAAAACTTTGTATTTCAAGGGGGAAACCTGTTATTTCTTGGAGAAGATGTGATATATTTGGGAGAAATGTGGCATTTCTGGAAGAAACTGTCCTATTTTGGGGATAAAAGAGGTATTTGTGAGTGAAAAGGTCCTATTTGAAGGGGGAACCCTGGTATTTCTTGGAGAAGATGTGATATTTTTGGGAGAAATGTGGCATTTCTGGAAGAAACTGTCCTATTTTGGGGATAAAAGAGGTATTTGTGCGTGAAAAGGTACTATTCGAAGGGGGAAAGCTGGTATTTCTTGGAGAAGAGGTGATATATTTGGGAGAAATGTGGCATGTCTGGCAGAAACTGTCCTATTTGGGGGATAAAACAGGTATTTGTGGGAGAAAAGGTCCTATTTGAAGTTGGAACCCTGGTATTTCTTGGAGAAGATGTGATCTATTTGGGAGAAATGTGGCCTTTCTGGAAGAAAATGTCCAATTTGGGGGGAGAAGGCTGGTAGTTTTCGGTGAGAAGGTCCTATTCCAGGAGGAATCCTGGTATTTCTTGGAGAAGATGTGATATATTTGGGAGAAATGTGGCCTTTCTGGAAGAAAATGTCCAATTTGGGGGGAGAAGGCTGGTAGTTTTGGGTGAGAAGGTCCTATTTCAGGAGGAATCCTGGCATTTCTTGGAGAAGATGTGATATATTTGGGAGAAATGTGGCATTTCTGGAAGAAACTGTGTTATTTTGGGGATAAAAGAGGTATTAGTGGTTGAAAAGGTCCTATTTGACTGGGGAAACCTGGTATTTCTTGGAGAAGATGTGATATATTTGGGAGAAATGTGGCATTTCTGAAAGAAACTGTCCTCTTCAGTGGATTAAAGAGGTATTTCATGGAGAAAAGTTCCTAATTCAAGGGGGAAACCTGGTATTTCTTGGAGGAGTTGTGATCTATTTGGGAGAAATGTGGCATTTCTGGAAGAAACTCTCCTCTTTTGGGGATAAAACAGGTATTTGTGGGAGAAAAGGTCCGATTTGAAGGGGGAAACCTGGTATTTCTTGGAGAAGATGTGATATATTTGGGAGAAATGTGGCATGTCTGGAAAAAACTGTCCTATTTTGGGGATAAAAGAGGTATTTGTGGGTGAGAAGGTCCTATTTGAAGGGGGAAACGTGGTATTTCTTCGAGAAGATGTGATGTATTTGGGAGAAATCTGGCATTCCTGGAAGAAACTGTCCTCTTTTGGGATAAAAGAGGTTTTTTTGGGGAAAAGGTCCTATTTGAAGGGGGAAATGTGGTATTTCTTGGAGAAGATGTGATATATTTGGGAGAAATGTGGCATTTATGGAAGAAACTGTCCTCTTATGAGGATAGAACAGGTATATGAGGGTGAAAAGGTCCTATTTCCAGGGGAAAACCTGGTATTTCTTGGAGAAGATGTGATATATTTGGGGAGAAATGTGGCATGTCTGGAAGAAAATGTCCAATTTGGGGGGAGAAGGGTGGTATTTGTGGGAGAAAAGTTCC
>JASCYN010000149.1:8424442-8523000 GCA_030408155.1 Lophura swinhoii
ACCTTTCTCTCCCACAAATACCAGCCTTCTCCCCCCAAATAGGACAGTTTCTTCCAGAAATGCCACATTTCTCCCAATAGATCACATCTTCTCCAAGAAATACCAGGTTTCCCCCTTCAAATAGGACCTTATCACCCACAAATACCTCTTATGTCCCAAAATAGAACAGTTACGTCCGGAAATGCCACATTTCTCCCAAACATATCACATCTTCTCCAAGAAATACCAGGTTTCCTCCTTGAAATAGGACCTTTTCACCCACAAATACCTCTTGTATCCCCAAAAGAGGACAGTTTTCTTCTGACATGCTACATTTCTCCCTAATATATCACATCTTCTCCAAGAAATACCAGGTTTCCCCCTTGTAATAAGACCTTTTCACCCACAAATACCTCTTTTATCCCCAAAAGAGGACAGTTTCTTCCAGAAATGCCACATTTCTCCCAAATATATCACATCTTCTCCAAGAAATACCAGGTTTCCCCCTTCAAATAGGACCTTTTCACCCACAAATACCTCTTTTATCTCCAAAAGAGGACAGTTTCTTCAGACATGCCACATTTCTCCCAAATATATCACATCTTCTCCAAGAAATACCAGCTTTCCCCCCTTCAAATTGGACCTTTTCACCCACAAATACCTCTTTTATCCCCAAAATAGGACAGTTTCTTCCAGACATGCCACATTTCTCCCAAATATATCACATCTTCTCCAAGAAATACCAGCTTTCCCCCCTTCAAATAGGACCTTTTCACCCACTAATACCAGGCTTCTCCCCCCAAACAGGACATTTTCTTCCAGAAATGCCACATTTCTCCCAAATATATCATATCTTCTCCAAAAATACCAGGTTTCCCCCTTCAAATAGGAAATTTTCACCCACAAATACCTGTTTTATCCCAAAATACGACAGTTTCTTCCAGAAATGCCACATTTCTCCCAAATAGATCACATCTTCTCCAAGAAATACCAGGTTTCCCCCTTCAAATAGGACCTTTTCAACCACAAATACCTCTTTTATCCCCAGAATACGACATTTTCTTCCAGAAATGCCACATTTCTCCCAAATAGATCACATCTTCTCCAAGAAATACCAGGATTCCTCCTGAAATAGGAACTTTTCTCCCACAAATACCAGCCTTCTCCCCCCAAAATAGGACAGTTTCTTCCAGAAATGCCACATTTCTCCCAAATATATCACATCTTCTCCAAGAAATACCAGGTTTCCCCCTTCAAATAGGACCTTTTCACCCACTTATACCAGGCTTCTCCCCCCAAATAGGACATTTTCTTCCAGAAATGCCACATTTCTCCCAAATATATCACATCTTCTCCAAGAAATACCTGGTTTCCCCCTTCAAATAGGACCTTTTCTCCCACAAATACCTCTTTTATCCCCAAAAGAGGACAGTTTCTTCCAGAAATGCCACATTTCTCCCAAATAGATCACATCTTCTCCAAGAAATACCAGGTTTTCCCCCTGGAAATAGGACCTTTTCACCCACAAATACCTCTTTTATCCCCCAAATAGGACAGTTTCTGCCAGAAATGCCACATTTCACCCAAACATATCACATCTTCTTCAAGAAATACCAGGAGACCTCATTCAAATAGGACCTTTTCACCCACAAGTACCTGTTTTATCCCCAAAATAGAACAGTTTCTTCCAGACATGCCACATTTCTCCCAAACATATCACATCTCCTCCAAGAAATACCAGGATTTCTCCTGTAATAGGACCTTTTCTCCCACATATACCAGCCTTTTCCACCAAAAGAGGACAGTTTCTTCCAGAAATGCCATATTTCTCCCAAATATATCATATCTTCTCCAAGAAATACCAGGTTTTCCCCTGGAAATACGACCTTTTCACCCACAAATACCTCTTTTATCCCCAAAAGAGGACAGTTTCTTCCAGAAAGGCCACATTACTCCCAAACATATCACATCTTCTCCAAGAAATACCAGGGTTCCCCCTTCAAATTGGACCTTTTCCCCCCAAAAAACTCTTTTATCCCAAAAGAGGACAGTTTCTTTCAGAAATGCCACATTTCTCCCAAATAGATCTTATCTTCTCCAAGAAATACCAGGTTTCCTCCTTCAAATAGGACCTTTTCACCACAAATACCTCTTTTATCCCCAAAACAGGACAGTTTCTTCCAGAAAGGCCACATTTCTCCCAAATATATCACATCTTCTCCAAGAAATACCAGGATTCCTCCTGAAATACGAACTTTTCTCCCACAAATACCTCTTTATCCCTCAAATAGGACAGTTTCTTCCAGAAATGCCACATTTCTCCCAAATATATCACATCTTCTCCAAGAAATACCAGGATTCCTCCTGAAAGAGGACCTTTTCACCCTCAAATACCAGCCTTCTCCCCCCAAATAGGACAGTTTCTTCCAGAAATGCTACATTTCCCCCAAATATATCACATCTTCTCATAGAAATACCAGCTTTCCCCCTTCAAATAGGACCTTTTCAACCAGAAATACCTGTTTTATCCCTCAAATTGGACATATTCTTCCAGAAATGCCAGATTTCTCCCAAATATATCACATCTTCTCCAAGAAATACCAGGGTTCCCCCTTCAAATAGGACCTTTTCAACCACAAAGACCTCTTTTATCCCCAAAAGAGGACAGTTTCTTCCAGAAATGCCACATTTCTCCCAAATATATCACATCTTCTCCAAGAAATACCAGCTTAACCCCTTCAAATAGGACCTTTTCACCCACTAATACCAGGCTTCTCCCCCCAAATAGGACATTTTCTTCCAGAAATGCCACATTTCTCCCAAATATATCATATCTTCTCCGAGAAATACCAGGTTTCCCCCTTCAAATAGGAAATTTTCACCCACAAATACCTGTTTTATCCCCAAAAGAGGACAGTTTCTTCCAGAAATGCCACATTTCTCCCAAATATATCACATCTTCTCCAAGAAATACCAGGGTTCCCGCTTCAAATAGGAAATTTTCACCCACAAATACCTGTTTTATCCCCAAAATAGGACAGTTTCTTCCAGAAATGCCAGATTTCTCCCAAATAGATCACATCTTCTCCAAGAAATACCAGGTTTCCCCCTTCAAATAGGACCTTTTCACCCACAAATACCTCTTTTATCCCGCAAATTGGACATATTCTTCCAGAAAGGCCACATTTCTCCCAAATATATCACATCTTCTCCAAGAAATACCAGGTTTCCCCCTTCAAATAGGACCTTTTCACCCACAAATACCTCTTTTATCCCCAAAATAGAACAGTTTCTTCCAGAAATGCCACATTTCACCCAAATATATCACATCTTCTCCAAGAAATACCAGGTTTCCCACTTCAAATAGGACCTTTTCACCCACTAATACCAGCCTTCTCCCCCCAAATAGGACATTTTCTTCCAGAAATGCCACATTTCTCCCAAATATATCACATCTTCTCCAAGAAATGCCAGGTTTCCCCCTTCAAATAGGAAATTTTCACCCACAAGTACCTGTTTTATCCCCAAAAGAGGACAGTTTCTTCCAGACATGCCACATTTCTCCCAAATATATCACATCTCCTCCAAGAAATACCAGGATTTCTCCTGTAATAGGACCTTTTCTCCCACAAATACCAGCCTTTTCCCCCCAAAAGAGGACAGTTTCTTCCAGAAATGCCATATTTCTCCCAAATATATCACATCTTCTCCAAGAAATACCAGGTTTTCCCCTTCAAATAGGACCTTTTCACCCACAAATACCTCTTTTATCCACAAAATACGACAGTTTCTTCCAGAAAGGCCAAATTACTCCCAAACATATCACATCTTCTCCAAGAAATACCAGGTTTCCCCCTTCAAATAGGACCTTTTCCCCCCAAAAAACTCTTTTATCCCCAAAAGAGGACAGTTTCTTCCAGAAATGCCACATTTCTCCCAAATATATTATATCTTCTCCAAGAAATACCAGGTTTCCTCCTTGAAATAGGACCTTTCCACCCACAAATACCTCTTTTATCCCCAAAAGAGGACAGTTTCTTCCAGAAAGGCCACATTTCTCCCAAATATATCACATCTTCTCCAAGAAATACCAGGTTTCCCCCTTCAAATACGACCTTTTCACCCACAAATACCTCTTTTATCCCTCAAATAGGACAGTTTCTTCCAGAAATGCCACATTTCTCCCAAATATATCACATCTTCTCCAAGAAATACCAGGATTCCTCCTGAAATAGGACCTTTTCTCCCACAAACACCAGCCTTCTCCCCCCAAATAGGACAGTTTCTTCCAGAAATGCCACATTTCTCCCAAATAGATCACATCTTCTCCAAGAAATACCAGGTTTCCCCCTTCAAATAGGACCTTATCACCCACAAATACCTCTTATGTCCCCAAAATAGAACAGTTACGTCCGGAAATGCCACATTTCTCCCAAACATATCACATCTTCTCCAAGAAATACCAGGTTTCCTCCTTGAAATAGGACCTTTTCACCCACAAATACCTCTTGTATCCCCAAAAGAGGACAGTTTCTTCCTGACATGCTACATTTCTCCCTAATATATCACATCTTCTCCAAGAAATACCAGGTTTCCCCCTTGTAATAAGACCTTTTCACCCACAAATACCTCTTTTATCCGCAAAAGAGGACAGTTTCTTCCAGAAATGCCACATTTCTCCCAAATATATCACATCTTCTCCAAGAAATACCAGGTTTCCCCCTTCAAATAGGACCTTTTCACCCACAAATACCTCTTTTATCCCCAAAATAGGACAGTTTCTTCCAGAAAGGCCACATTTCTCCCAAATATATCACATCTTCTCCAAGAAATACCAGCTTTCCCCCTTCAAATTGGACCTTTTCACCCACAAATACCTCTTTGATCCCCAAAATAGGACAGTTTCTTCCAGACATGCCACATTTCTCCCAAATATATCACATCTTCTCCAAGAAATACCAGCTTTCCCCCTTCAAATAGGACCTTTTCACCCACTAATACCAGGCTTCTCCCCCCAAATAGGACATTTTCTTCCAGAAATGCCACATTTCTCCCAAATATATCATATCTTCTCCAAAAATACCAGGTTTCCCCCTTCAAATAGGAAATTTTCACCCACAAATACCTGTTTTATCCCCAAAAGAGGACAGTTTCTTCCAGAAAGGCCACATTTCTCCCAAATAGATCACATCTTCTCCAAGAAATACCAGGTTTCCCCCTTCAAATAGGACCTTTTCAACCACAAATACCTGTTTTATCCCCAAAAGAGGACATATTCTTCCAGAAATGCCAGATTTCTCCCAAATATATCACATCTTCTCCAAGAAATACCACGTTTCCCCCTTCAAATAGGACCTTTTCACCCACAAATACCTGTTTTATCCCCAAAAGAGGACAGTTTCTTCCAGAAATGCCACATTTCTCCCAAATATATCACATCTTCTCCAAGAAATACCAGGTTTCCCCCCTTCAAATAGGACCTTTTCACCCACTTATACCAGGCTTCTCCCCCCAAATAGGACATTTTCTTCCAGAAATGCCACATTTCTCCCAAATATATCACATCTTCTCCAAGAAATACCTGGTTTCCCCCCTTCAAATAGGACCTTTTCTCCACAAATACCTCTTTTATCCCCAAAAGAGGACAGTTTCTTCCAGAAATGCCACATTTCTCCCAAATAGATCACATCTTCTCCAAGAAATACCAGGTTTTCCCCTGGAAATAGGACCTTTTCACCACAAATACCTCTTTTATCCCCAAAATAGAACAGTTTCTTCCAGAAATGCCACATTTCACCCAAACATATCACATCTTCTTCAAGAAATACCAGGAGACCTCATTCAAATAGGACCTTTTCACCCACAAGTACCTGTTTTATCCCCAAAATAGAACAGTTTCTTCCAGACATGCCACATTTCTCCCAAACATATCACATCTCCTCCAAGAAATACCAGGATTTCTCCTGTAATAGGACATTTCTCCCACATATACCAGCCTTTTCCACCCAAAAGAGGACAGTTTCTTCCAGAAATGCCATATTTCTCCCAAATATATCATATCTTCTCCAAGAAATACCAGGTTTTCCCCTGGAAATACGACCTTTTCACCCACAAATACCTCTTTTATCCCCAAAAGAGGACAGTTTCTTCCAGAAAGGCCACATTACTCCCAAACATATCACATCTTCTCCAAGAAATACCAGGGTTCCCCCTTCAAATTGGACCTTTTCCCCCCAAAAAACTCTTTTATCCCCAAAAGAGGACAGTTTCTTTCAGAAATGCCACATTTCTCCCAAATAGATCTTATCTTCTCCAAGAAATACCAGGTTTCCTCCTTCAAATAGGACCTTTTCACCCACAAATACCTCTTTTATCCCCAAAACAGGACAGTTTCTTCCAGAAAGGCCACATTTCTCCCAAATATATCACATCTTCTCCAAGAAATACCAGGATTCCTCCTGAAATACGAACTTTTCTCCCACAAATACCTCTTTTATCCCTCAAATAGGACAGTTTCTTCCAGAAATGCCACATTTCTCCCAAATATATCACATCTTCTCCAAGAAATACCAGGATTCCTCCTGAAAGAGGACCTTTTCACCCTCAAATACCAGCCTTCTCCCCCCAAATAGGACAGTTTCTTCCAGAAATGCCACATTTCTCCCAAATATATCACATCTTCTCCAAGAAATACCAGCTTTCCCCCTTCAAATAGGACCTTATCACCCACAAATACCTCTTTTGTCCCCAAAATAGAACAGTTACGTCCAGAAATGCCACATTTCTCCCAAACATATCACATCTTCTCCAAGAAATACCAGGTTTCCTCCTTGAAATAGGAACTTTTCACCCACAAATACCTCTGGAATCCCCAAAAGAGGACAGTTTCTTCCTGACATGCCACATTTCTCCCAAATATATCACATCTTCTCCAAGAAATACCAGGTTTCCCCCTTGTAATAAGACCTTTTCACCCACAAATACCTCTTTTATCCCCAAAATACGACAGTTTCTTCCAGAAATGCCACATTTCTCCCAAATATATCACATCTTCTCCAAGAAATACCAGGTTTCCCCCTTCAAATAGGACCTTTTCACCCACAAATACTTCTTTTATCCCAAAAGAGGACAGTTTCTTCCAGAATGGCCAGATTTCTCCCAAATAGATCACATCTTCTCCAAGAAATACCACGTTTCCCCCTTCAAATAGGACCTTTTCACCCACAAATACCTGTTTTATCCCCAAAATAGAACAGTTTCTTCCAGAAATGCCACATTTCTCCCAAATATATCACATCTTCTCCAAGAAATAACAGGTTTCCCCCTTCAAATACAACGTTTTCACCCACAAATACCTGTTTTATCCCCAAAAGAGGACAGTTTCTTCCAGAAATGCCACATTTCTCCCAAATAGATCACATCTTCTCCAAGAAATAGCAGGTTTCCCCCTTCAAATAGGACCTTTTCACCCACAAATACCTCTTTTATCCCCAAAAGAGGACAGTTTCTTCCAGAAATGCCACATTTCTCCCAAATAGATCACATCTTCTCCAAGAAATACCACGCTTCCCCCTTCAAATAGGACCTTTTCACCCACAAATACCTCTTTTATCCCCAAAAGAGGACAGTTTCTTCCAGGAATGCCAGATTTCTCCCAAATATATCACATCTTCTCCAAGAAATACCAGGATTCCTCCTGAAAGAGGACCTTCTCACCCAAAACTACCAGCCTTCTCCCCCCAAATTGGACATTTTCTTCCAGACAGGCCAAATTTCTCCCAAATATATCACATCTTCTCCAAGAAATACCAGGATTCCTCCTGAAATAGGACCTTTTCTCCAACAAATACCAGCCTTCTCCCCCCAAATAGGACAGTTTCTTCCAGAAATGCCAGATTTCCCCCAAACATATCACATCTTCTCCAAGAAATACCAGGTTTCCCCTTCAAATAGGACCTTTTCAACCACAAATACCTGTTTTATCCCTCAAATTGGACATATTCTTCCAGAAATGCCACATTTCTCCCAAATAGATCACATCTTCTCCAAGAAATACCACGTTTCCCCCTTCAAATAGGACCTTTTCACCCACAAATATCTGTTTTATCCCCAAAAGAGGACAGTTTCTTCCAGGAAGGCCACATTTCTCCCAAATATATCACATCTTCTCCAAGAAATACCAGGATTCCTCCTGAAATACGAACTTTTCACCCACAAATACCTCTTTTATCCCCAAAAGAGGACAGTTTCTTCGAGAAATGCCACATTTCTCCCAAATATATCACATCTTCTCCAAGAAATACCACGTTTCCCCCTTCAAATAGGACCTTTTCACCCACAAATACTTCTTTTATCCCCAAAAGAGGACAGTTTCTTCCAGACATGCCACATTTCTCCCAAATATATCACATCTTCTCCAAGAAATACCACGTTTCCACCTTCAAATAGGACCTTTTCACCCACAAATACCTCTTTTATCCCCAAAAGAGGACAGTTTCTTATAGAAAGGCCACATTTCTCCCAAATATATCACATCTTCTCCAAGAAATACCAGGATTCCTCCTGAAAAAGGACCTTTTCACCCACAAATACCTCTTTTATCCCTCAAATAGGACAGTTTCTTCCAGACATGCCACATTTCTCCCAAATAGATCACATCTTCTCCAAGAAATACCAGGTTTCCCCCTTCAAATAGGACCTTTTCACCCACAAGTACCTGTTTTATCCCCAAAATAGGACAGTTTCTTCCAGAAATGCCACATTTCTCCCAAATATATCAGATCTTCTCCAAGAAATAACAGGTTTCCCCCTTCAAATACAACGTTTTCACCCACAAATACCTGTTTTATCCCCAAAAGAGGACAGTTTCTTCCAGACATGCCACATTTCTCCCAAATAGATCACATCTTCTCCAAGAAATACCAGGTTTCCCCCTTCAAATAGGACCTTTTCACCCACAAATACCTCTTTTATCCCCAAAAGAGGACAGTTTCTTCCAGACATGCCACATTTCTCCCAAACATATCACATCTTCTCCAAGAAATACCAGGTTTCCCCCTTCAAATAGGACCTTTTCAACCACACATACCAGTTCTATCCCTCAAATTGGACATTTTCTTCCAGAAATGCCAAATTACTCCCAAATATATCACATCTTCTCCAAGAAATACCTGCTTTCCCCCTTCAAATAGGACCTTTTCACCCACAAATATCTCTTTTATCCCCAAAAGAGGACAGTTTCTTCCAGGAAGGCTACATTTCTCCCAAATATATCACATCTTCTCCAAGAAATACCAGGATTCCTCCTGAAATACGAACTTTTCACCCACAAATACCTCTTTTATCCCCCAAATAGGACATTTTCTTCCAGAAATGCCACATTTCTCCCAAATAGATCACATCTTCTCCAAGAAATACCAGGATTCCTCCTGAAATAGGACCTTTTCTCCCACAAATACCAGCCTTCTCCCCCCAAAAGAGGACAGTTTCTTCCAGAAAGGCCACATTTCTCCCAAACATATCACATCTTCTCCAAGAAATACCAGCTTTCCCCCTTCAAATAGGACCTTATCACCCACAAATACCTCTTTTGTCCCCAAAATAGAACAGTTACGTCCAGAAATGCCACATTTCTCTCCCAAACATATCACATCTTCTCCAAGAAATACCAGGTTTCCCCCTTCAAATAGGACCTTTTCACCCACAAATACCTCTTTTATCCCCAAAAGAGGACAGTTTCTTCCAGACATGCCACATTTCTCCCAAATATATCACATCTTCTCCAAGAAATACCAGGTTTCCCCCTTCAAATAGGACCTTTTCACCCACAAATACCTCTTTTATCCCCAAAATAGGTCAGTTTCTTCCAGAAATGCCACATTTCTCCCAAATATATCACACCTTCTCCAAGAAATTCCACGTTTCCCCCTTCAAATAGGACCTTTTCACCCACAAATACCTCTTTGATCCCCAAAATACAACAGTTTCTTCCAGACATGCCACATTTCTCCCAAATATATCACATCTTCTCCAAGAAATACCACGCTTCCCCCTTCAAATAGGACCTTTTCACCCACAAATACCTCTTTTATCCCCAAAATAGGACAGTTTCTTCCAGGAATGCCAAATTTCTCCCAAATATATCACATCTTCTCCAAGAAATACCAGCTTTCCCCCTTCAAATAGGACCTTTTCACCCACAAATACCTGTTTTATCCCCAAAATAGGACAGCTTCTTCCAGAAAGGCCACATTTCTCCCAAATATTTCACATCTTCTCCAAGAAATACCAGGTTTCCCGCTTCAAATAGGACCTTTTCACCCACAAATACCTCTTTTATCCCCAAAATAGGACAGTTTCTTCCAGAAAGGCCAGATTTCTCCCAAACATATCACATCTTCTCCAAGAAATACCAGCTTTCCCCCTTCAAATAGGACCTTTTCACCCACAAATACCTCTTTTATCCCCAAAAGAGGACAGTTTCTTCCAGACATGCCAGATTTCTCCCAAATATATCACATCTTCTCCAAGAAATACCAGCTTTCCCCCTTCAAATAGGACCTTTTCGCCCACTAATACCAGGCTTCTCCCCCCAAACAGGACATTTTCTTCCAGAAATGCCACATTTCTCCCAAATATATCATATCTTCTCCAAAAATACCAGATTTCCCCCTTCAAATAGGAAATTTTCACCCACAAATACCTGTTTTATCCCCAAAAGAGGACAGTTTCTTCAAGAAAGGCCACATTTCTCCCAAATATATCACATCTTCTCCAAGAAATACCAGGTTTCCCCCTTCAAATAGGACCTTTTCACCCACAAATACCTCTTTTATCCCTCAAATTGGACATATTCTTCCAGAAATGCCAGATTTCTCCCAAATATATCACATCTTCTCCAAGAAATACCAGCTTTCCCCCCTCAAATAGGACCTTTTCACCCACTTATACCAGGCTTCTCCCCCCAAATAGGACATTTTCTTCCAGAAATGCCACATTTCTCCCAAATATATCACATCTTCTCCAAGAAATGCCAGGTTTCCCCCTTCAAATAGGAAATTTTCACCCACAAATACCTGTTTTATCCCCAAAATAGGACAGCTTCTTCCAGGAAGGCCACATTTCTCCCAAATAGATCACATCTTCTCCAAGAAATACCAGGTTTCCCCCTTCAAATAGGACCTTTTCACCCACAAATACCTCTTTTATCCCCAAAAGAGGACAGTTTCTTCCAGACATGCCACATTTCTCCCAAACATATCACATCTCCTCCAAGAAATACCAGGATTCCTCCTGAAATAGGAACTTTTCTCCCACAAATACCAGCCTTCTCCCCCCAAATAGGACATTTTCTTCCAGACATGCCACATATCACCCAAATATATCACATCTTCTCCAAGAAATACCACGTTTCCCCCTTCAAATAGGACCTTTTCACCCACAAATACCTCTTTTATCCCCAAAAGAGGACAGTTTCTTCCAGAAATGCCACATTTCACCCAAACATATCACATCTTCTTCAAGAAATACCAGGATACCTCATTCAAATAGGACCTTTTCACCCACAAGTACCTGTTTTATCCCCAAAATAGAACAGTTTCTTCCAGACATGCCACATTTCTCCCAAACATATCACATCTCCTCCAAGAAATACCAGGATTTCTCCTGTAATAGGACCTTTTCTCCCACAAATACCAGGCTTTTCCACCCAAAAGAGGACAGTTTCTTCCAGAAATGCCATATTTCTCCCAAATAGATCATATCTTCTCCAAGAAATAACAGGTTTCCTCCTTCAAATAGGACCTTTTCACCCACAAATACCTGTTTTATTCCCAAAAGAGGACAGTTTCTTCCAGAAAGGCCACATTTCTCCCAAATATATCACATCTTCTCCAAGAAATACCAGGATTCCTCCTGAAATACGAACTTTTCACCCACAAATACCTCTTTTATCCCTCAAATAGGACAGTTTCTTCCAGAAATGCCACATTTCTCCCAAATACATCACATCTTCTCCAAGAAATACCAGGATTCCTCCTGAAAGAGGACCTTTTCACCCACAAATACCAGCCTTCTCCCCCCAAATAGGACAGTTTCTTCCAGAAATGCCAGATTTCCCCCAAATATATCACATCTTCTCCAAGAAATACCAGCTTTCCCCCTTCAAATAGGACCTTATCACCCACAAATACCTCTTTTGTCCCCAAAATAGAACAGTTACGTCCAGAAATGCCACATTTCTCCCAAACATATCACATCTTCTCCAAGAAATACCAGGTTTCCTCCTTGAAATAGGAACTTTTCACCCACAAATACCTCTTGAATCCCCAAAAGAGGACAGTTTCTTCCTGACATGCCACATTTCTCCCAAATATATCACATCTTCTCCAAGAAATACCAGGTTTCCCCCTTGTAATAAGACCTTTTCACCCACAAATACCTCTTTTATCCCCAAAATACGACAGTTTCTTCCAGAAATGCCACATTTCTCCCAAATATATCACATCTTCTCCAAGAAATATCAGGTTTCCCCCTTGAAAGAGGACCTTTTCACCCACAAATACCTCTTTTATCCCCAAAAGAGGACAGTTTCTTCCAGAATGGCCAGATTTCTCCCAAATATATCACATCTTCTCCAAGAAATACCAGGTTTCCCCCTTCAAATAGGACCTTTTCACCCACAAATACCTCTTTTATCCCCAAAATAGAACAGTTTCTTCCAGAAATGCCTCATTTCTCCCAAATAGATCACATCTTCTCCAAGAAATAACAGGTTTCCCCCTTCAAATACAACGTTTTCACCCACAAATACCTCTTTTATCCCCAAAAGAGGACAGTTTCTTCCAGAAATGCCAGATTTCTCCCAAATAGATCACATCTTCTCCAAGAAATACCAGGTTTCCCCCTTCAAATAGGACCTTTTCACCCACAAATACCTCTTTTATCCCCAAAAGAGGACATTTTCTTCCAGACATGCCACATTTCTCCCAAATATATCACATCTTCTCCAAGAAATACCAGGTTTCCCCCTTCAAATAGGACCTTTTCAACCACAAATACCTGTTTTATCCCTCAAATTGGACATATTCTTCCAGAAATGGCACATTTCTCCCAAACATATCACATCTCCTCCAAGAAATACCAGGATTCCTCCTGAAATAGGAACTTTTCTCCCACAAATACCACCCTTCTCCCCCCAAATAGGACAGTTTCTTCCAGAAATGCCAGATTTCTCCCAAATATATCACATCTTCTCCAAGAAATACCAGGTTTCCCCCTTCAAATAAGACCTTTTCACCCACAAATACCTGTTCTATCCCCATAAGAGGACAGTTTCTTCAAGAAAGGCCACATTTCTCCCAAATAGATCACATCTTCTCCAAGAAATACCACGCTTCCCCCTTCAAATATGACCTTTTCCCCAAAAAAACCTCTTTTATCCCCAAAAGAGGACAGTTTCTTCCAGGAATGCCAGATTTCTCCCAAATATATCACATCTTCTCCAAGAAATACCAGGATTCCTCCTGAAAGAGGACCTTCTCACCCAAAACTACCAGCCTTCTCCCCCCAAATTGGACATTTTCTTCCAGAAATGCCACATTTCTCCCAAATATATCACATCTTCTCCAAGAAATACCAGGATTCCTCCTGAAATAGGACCTTTTCTCCAACAAATACCAGCCTTCTCCCCCCAAATAGGACAGTTTCTTCCAGAAATGCCAGATTTCCCCCAAAACATATCACATCTTCTCCAAGAAATACCCGGTTTCCCCCTTCAAATAGGACCTTTTCAACCACAAATACCTGTTTTATCCCTCAAATTGGACATATTCTTCCAGAAATGCCACATTTCTCCCAAATATATCACATCTTCTCCAAGAAATACCACGTTTCCCCCTTCAAATAGGACCTTTTCACCCACAAATATCTGTTTTATCCCCAAAAGAGGACAGTTTCTTCCAGGAAGGCCACATTTCTCCCAAATATATCACATCTTCTCCAAGAAATACCAGGATTCCTCCTGAAATACGACCTTTTCACCCACAAATACCTCTTTTATCCCCAAAAGAGGACAGCTTCTTCCAGAAATGCCACATTTCTCCCAAATATATCACATCTTCTCCAAGATATACCACGTTTCCCCCTTCAAATAGGACCTTTTCACCCACAAATACCTCTTTTATCCCCAAAAGAGGACAGTTTCTTCCAGAAAGGCCACATTTCTCCCAAATAGATCACATCTTCTCCAAGAAATACCAGGTTTCCCCCTTCAAATAGGACCTTTTCACCCACAAATACCTCTTTTATCCCCAAAAGAGGACAGTTTCTTATAGAAAGGCCACATTTCTCCCAAATATATCACATCTTCTCCAAGAAATACCAGGATTCCTCCTGAAATAGGACCTTTTCACCCACAAATACCTCTTTTATCCCTCAAATAGGACAGTTTATTTCAGAAATGCCACATTTCTCCCAAATATATCACATCTTCTCCAAGAAATACCAGGTTTCCCCCTTCAAATAGGACCTTTTCACCCACAAGTACCTGTGTCATCCCCAAAATAGAACAGTTTCTTCCAGAAATGCCACATTTCTCCCAAATAGATCACATCTTCTCCAAGAAATAACAGGTTTCCCCCTTCAAATACAACGTTTTCACCCACAAATACCTGTTTTATCCCCAAAAGAGGACAGTTTCTTCCAGAAAGGCCACATTTCTCCCAAATAGATCACATCTTCTCCAAGAAATACCAGGTTTCCCCCTTCAAATAGGACCTTTTCACCCACAAATACCTCTTTTATCCCCAAAAGAGGACAGTTTCTTCCAGGAAGGCCACAATTCTCCCAAATACATCACATCTTCTCCAAGAAATACCAGGATTCCTCCTGAAATACGAACTTTTCACCCACAAATACCTCTTTTATCCCCAAAATAGGACAGTTTCTGCCAGAAATGCCACATTTCTCCCAAATAGATCACATCTTCTCCAAGAAATACCAGGATTCCTCCTGAAATAGGACCTTTTCTCCCACAAATACCAGCCTTCTCCCCCCAAAAGAGGACATTTTCTTCCAGAAAGGTCAGATTTCTCCCAAATATATCACATCTTCTCCAAGAAATACCAGCTTTCCCCCTTCAAATAGGACCTTATCACCCACAAATACCTCTTTTGTCCCAAAATAGAACAGTTACGTCCAGAAATGCCACATTTCTCCCAAACATATCACATCTTCTCCAAGAAATACCAGCTTTCCCCCTTCAAATACGACCTTTTCACCCACAAATACTTCTTGTATCCCCAAAATAGGTCAGATTCTTCCAGAAATGCCACATTTCTCCCAAATATATCACATCTTCTCCATGAAATACCAGCTTTCCTTTTTCAAATAGGACCTTTTCACCCACAAATACCTCTTTGATCCCCAAAATACGACAGTTTCTTCCAGACATGCCACATTTCTCCCAAATATATCACATCTTCTCCAAGAAATACCACGTTTCCCCCTTCAAATAGGACGTTTTCACCCACAAATACCTCTTTTATCCCCAAAATAGGACAGTTTCTTCCAGGAATGCCAGATTTCTCCCAAATAGATCACATCTTCTCCAAGAAATACCAGGTTTCCCCCTCGAAACAGGACCTTTTCACCCACAAATACCTCTTTTATCCCCAAAAGAGGACAGTTTCTTCCGGAAATGCCACATTTCTCCCAAATAGATCACATCTTCTCCAAGAAATACCAGGTTTCCCCCTTCAAATAGGACCTTTTCACCCACAAATACCTGTTTTATCCCCAAAATAGGACAGCTTCTTCCAGACATGCCACATTTCTCCCAAATATATCACATCTTCTCCAAGAAATACCGGGGTTCCCCCTTGAAATAGGACCTTTTCACCCACAAATACCTGTTTTATCCCCAAAACAGGACAGTTTCTTCCAGAAATGCCACATTTCTCCCAAATATATCACATCTTCTCCAAGAAATACCAGGTTTCCCCCTTCAAAAGGACCTTTTCATCCACAAATACCTCTTTTATCCCCAAAT
Organism: Lophura swinhoii; assembly: GCA_030408155.1. Lineage (NCBI taxonomy): Eukaryota > Metazoa > Chordata > Aves > Galliformes > Phasianidae > Lophura > Lophura swinhoii. The sequence continues at coordinate 8,440,470 of JASCYN010000149.1, forward strand.
AGGACAGTTTCTTCCAGAAATGCCACATTTCTCCCAAATATATCACATCTCCAAGAAATACCATGTTTCCTCCTGAAATAGGACCTTGTCACCCACAGATTCCTGTTTTATCCCTTTGTTCCGAGCGACTTTTCGTTTTGGAGTGTTTATCCGATGCTTCACTTCAGCATTCTGTGACGAATAAAATAGAAGAGGAAAGCCCCACTAATAAGGCAGCTAGAAGGTCCAGTAGCCACACACATTGTGCTTTCAGGGAGGACGTTCCAGAAAGTCGAGAGTTGTGGCTTCTTTCCTGCGGAGAAAAATACCCCTGTTTTCAGGCATTGCAGGACGCTGAATTCGCACCTTCTCGGCATTTCAATACCGCTCCTTCGCTCTCGTGGCTCGAAAGCGGCACTCGCTCTGAACCGCTCCGGAGATTCTGCAGTTGCTGTCCGGTCCATCGCGGTTCTGCCCGAGTGCCGCTTGCAGCCTTCAGCAGCGCTCTCGTTTCTCTCGGATGCCGGGAAAGAGCGACTTCAGCCGGATGCTTTTCTCCGACGAGTGAGCGGCTTCTACTGCGCACATCGCAATGGAGCGCTTCTGACATCTCCATGTGTCCATGCAGAATGCACTACGCTTCTCTCTCATTCTTATCCCTTTCTTCCGAGCGACATTTCGTTTTGGAGTGTTTATCCGATGCTACACTTCATCATTCTGTGACGAATAGAGTAGAAGTGGAAACCACACTAATAAGGCAGCTAGAAGTTCGAGGAGCGACACACGTTGTGCTTTCAGGGAGGAAGTTCCAGAAAGTCGAGAGTTGTGGCTTCTTTCCTGCGGAGAAAAAACCCCCTGTTTTCAGGCAATGCTGCCTACTGGCTGAATTCGCTCGTTCTCGGCATAGGAATGCCGCTCCTCCTCTCTCGTGGCTCGAAAGCGGCATTTGCGCTGAACCACACCGGACAGTCTGCAGTTGCAGACTACTGAATAGCCTGAAAACAGGGGGTTTTTTCTCCGCAGGAAAGAAGCCACAACTCTCGACTTTCTGGAACGTCCTCCCTGAAAGCACAATGTGTGTGGCTACTGGACCTTCTAGCTGCCTTATTAGTGGGGCTTTTCTCTTCTATTTTATTCGTCACAGAATGCTGAAGTGTAGCACAGGATAAACACTCCAAATCGAAAAGTCGCTCGGTACAAAGGGATAAAACAGGAATCTGTGGGTGACAAGGTCCTATTTCAGGAGGAAACCTGGTATTTCTTGGAGATGTGATATATTTGGGAGAAATGTGGCATTTCTGGAGGAAACTGTCCTCTTTTGGGGATAAAACAGGTATTTGAGGGCGAAAAGTTCATATTTGAAGGGGGAAACGTGGTATTTCTTGGAGAAGATGTGGTATATTTGGGAGAAATGTGGCATTTCTGGAAGAAACTGTCCTCTTTTGGGGATAAAACAGGTATTTTTGGGTGAAAAGGTCCTATTTCAAGGAGGAAACCTGGTATTTCTTGGAGAAGATGTGATATATTTGGGAGAAATGTGGCATTTCTGGACGTAACTGTTCTATTTTGGTAATAAAAGAGGTATTTGTGGGTGATAAGGTCCTATTTGAAGGGGGTATCCTGGCATTTCTTGGAGAAGATGTGATATGTTTGGGTGAAATTTGGCATTTCTGGAAGAAACTGTTCTATTTTGGGGATAAAAGAGGTACTTGTGGGTGAAAAGGTCTTATTTGAAGGGGGAAACCTGGTATTTCTTGGAGAAGATGTGATATATTTGGGTGATATGTGGCATTTCTGGAAGAAAATGTCCTATTTGGGGGGAGAAGGGTGGTACTTGTGGGAGAAAAGTTCCTATTTCAGGAGGAATTCCGGTATTTCTAGGAGGAGATGTGATCTATTTGGGAGAAATGTGGCCTTTCTGGAAGAAACTGTCCTCTTTTGGGGATAAAACAGGTATTTGTGGGTGAAAAGGTCTTACTTGAAGGGGGAAAGCTGGTATTTCTTGGAGAAGATGTGATATATTTGGGAGAAATCTGGCATTTCTAGAAGAAACTGTCCTCTTTTGGGGATAAAACAGGTATTTGTGGGTGAAAATTTCCTATTTGAAGGGGGAAACCTGGTATTTCTTGGAGAAGATATGATATATTTGGGAGAAATGTGGCATTTCTGGAAGAAACTGTCCTATTTTGGGGATAAAACAGGTATTTGTGGGTGAAAAGGTCCTATTTGAAGGGGGAAAGCTGGTATTTCTTGGAGAAGATATGATATATTTGGGAGAAATGTGCCATTTCTGGAAGAATATGTTCAATTTGAGGGATAAAAGAGGTATTTGTCGTCGAAAAGGTCCTATTTGAAGGGGGAAACCTGGTATTTCTTGGAGAAGATGTGATATATTTGGGAGAAATGTGGCATTTCTGGAAGAAACTGTCCTCTTTTGGGGATAAAACAGGTATTTGTGGGTGAAAAGGTCCTATTTGAAGGGGGAAACCTGGTATTTCTTGGAGAAGATGTGGAATATTTGGGAGAAATGTGGCATTTCTGGAAGAAACTGTCCTCTTTTGGGGATAAAACAGGTATTTGTGGGTGAAAACGTTGTATTTGAAGGGGGAAAGCTGTTATTTCTTGGAGAAGATGTGATATATTTGGGAGAAATGTGGCATTCCTGGAAGAAACTGTCCTCTTTTGGGGATAAAAGAGGTATTTGTGGGTGAAAAGGTCCTATTTGAAGGGGGAACCCCGGTATTTCTTGGAGAAGATGTGATATATTTGGGAGAAATGTGGCATGTCTGGAAGAAACTGTGCTCTTTTGGGGATAAAAGAGGTATTTGTGGGTGATAAGGTCCTATTTGAAGGGGGAAACCTGGTATTTCTTGGAGAAGATGTGATCTATTTGGGAGAAATGTGGCATTTCCGTAAGAAAGTGTCCTGTTTTGGTGATAAAACAGGTATTTGTGGGTGAAAAGGTCCTATTTGAAGGGGGAAAGCTGGTATTTCTTGGAGAAGATGTGATCTATTTGGGAGAAATGTGGCATGTCTGGAAGAAAATGTCCAATTTGGGGGGAGAAGGCTGGTAGTTTTGGGTGAGAAGGTCCTATTTCAGGAGGAATCCTGGTATTTCTTGGAGAAGATGTGATCTATTTGGGAGAAATGTGGCATTTCTGGAAGAAAATGTCCAATTTGGGGGGAGAAGGCTGGTAGATTTGGGTGAGAAGGTCCTATTTCAGGAGGAATCCTGGCATTTCTTGGAGAAGATGTGATATATTTGGGAGAAATGTGGCCTTTCCGGAAGAAACTGTCCTCTTTTGGGGATAAAAGAGGTATTGCATGGAGAAAAGGTCCTAATTCAAGGGGGAAACCTGGTATTTCTTGGAGAAGATGTGATATATTTGGGAGGAATGTGGCATTTCTGGAAGAAACTGTCGTATTTTGGGCATAAAACAGGTATTTGTGGTTGAAAAGGTCCTATTTGAAGGGGGAAACCTGGTATTTCTTGGAGAAGATGTGATCTATTTGGGAGAAATGTGGCATTTCTGGAAGAAACTGTCCTATTTGAGGGATAAAAGAGGTATTTGTGGGTGAAAAGGTCCTATTTCAGGAGGAATCCTGGTATTTCTTGGAGAAGATGTGATATATTTGGGAGAAATGTGGCCATTCTATAAGAAACTGTCCTCTTTTGGGGATCAAAGAGGTATTTGTGGGTGAAAAGGTCCTATTTGAAGGGGGAAACCTGGTATTTCTTGGAGAAGATGTGATATATTTGGGCGAAATGTGGCCTTTCTGGAAGAAACTGCCCTGTTTGGGGATAAAAGAGGTATTTGTGGGAGAAAAGGTCCTATTTGAAGGGGGAACCCAGGTATTTCTTGGAGAAGATGTGATCTATTTGGGAGAAATGTGGCCTTTCTGGAAGAAAATGTCCAATTTGGGTGGAGAAGGCTGGTAGTTTTGGGTGAGAAGGTCCTATTTCAGGAGGAATCCTGGTATTTCTTGGAGAAGATGTGATATATTTGGGAGAAATGTGGCCTTTCCGGAAGAAACTGTCCTATTTTGGGGATAAAAGAGGTATTAGTGGTTGAAAAGATCCTATTTGAAGGGGGAAACCTGGTATTTCTTGGAGAAGATGTGATATATTTTGGAGAAATGTGGCATTTCTGGAAGAAAATGTCATCTTTTGGGGATAAAAGAGGTATTTGTGGGTGAAAAGGTCGTATTTGCAGGGGGAAACGTGGTATTTCTTGGAGAAGATGTGATATATTTGGGAGAAATGTGGCATTTCTGGAAGAAACTGTCGTATTTTGGGCATAAAACAGGTATTTGTGGTTGAAAAGGTCCTATTTGAAGGGGGAAACCTGGTATTTCTTGGAGAAGATGTGATATATTTGGGAGAAATGTGGCATGTCTGGAAGAAACTGTCCTCTTTTGGGGATACAAGAGGCATTTGTGGGTGAAAAGGTCCTATTTCAAGGAGGAAACGTGGTATTTCTTGGAGAAGATGTGATATATTTGGGAGAAATGTGGCCTATCCGGAAGAAGCTGTCCTCTTTTGGGGATAAAAGAGGTATTTGTGGGTGATAAGGTCCTATATGAAGGGGGAAACCTGGTATTTCTTGGAGAAGATGTGATATATTTGGGAGAAATCTGGCATTTCTCGAAGAAACTGTCCTATCTGGGGGAGAAGGCTGGTATTTGTTGGAGAAAATGTCCTATTTCAGGAGGAATCCTGGTATTTCTTGGAGAAGATGTGATCTATTTGGGAGAAATGTGGCATTTCTGGAAGAAACTGTCGTGTTTTAGGGATAAAAGAGGTATTTGTGGGTGAAAAGGTCCTATTTCAGGAGGAATCCTGGTATTTCTTGGAGAAGATGTGATATATTTGGGAGAAATGTGGCCTTTCTGGAAGAAAATGTCCTCTTTTGGGGATCAAAGAGGTATTTGTGGGTGAAAAGGTCCTATTTGAAGGGGGAAACCTGGTATTTCTTGGAGAAGATGTGATCTATTTGGGAGAAATGTGGCATGTCTGGAAGAAACTGTCCTATTTGGGGGGATAAAACAGGTACTTGTGGGTGAAAAGGTCCTATTTGAAGGGGGAAAGCTGTTATTTCTTGGAGAAGATGTGATATGTTTGGGTGAAATGTGGCATTTCTGGAAGAAACTGTTCTATTTTGGGGTTAAAAGAGGTACTTGTGGGTGAAAAGGTCCTATTTGAAGGGGGTATCCTGGTATTTCTTGGAGAAGATGTGATATTTTTGGGTGATATGTGGCATGTCTGGAAGAAAATGTCCTATTTGGGGGGAGAAGGGTGGTACTTGTGGGAGAAAAGTTCCTATTTCAGGAGGAATTCTGGTATTTCTTGGAGGAGATGTGATCTATTTGGGAGAAATGTGGCATTTCTGGAAGAAACTGTCCTCTTTTGGGGATAAAACAGGTATTTGTGGGTGAAAAGGTCCTATTTGAAGGGGGAACCCTGGTATTTCTTGGAGAAGATGTGATCTATTTGGGAGAAATCTGGCATTTCTTGAAGAAACTGTCCTATTTTGGGGATAAAACAGGTATTTGAGGGTGAAAATTTCCTATTTGAAGGGGGAAACCTGGTATTTCTTGGAGAAGATATGATATATTTGGGAGAAATGTGGCATTTCTGGAAGAAACTGTCGTATTTTGGGGATAAAACAGGTATTTGTGGGTGAAAAGGTCCTATTTGAAGGGGGAAACCTGGTATTTCTTGGAGAAGATGTGATATATTTGGGAGAAATGTGGCATTTCTGGAAGAATATGTTCAATTTGAGGGATAAAACAGGTATTTGTGGGTGAAAAGGTCCTATTTGAAGGGGGAACCCTGGTATTTCTTGGAGAAGACGTGATCTATTTGGGAGAAATGTGGCATTTCTGGAAGAAACTGTCCTATTTTGGGGATAAAACAGGTATTTGTGGGTGAAAAGGTCCTATTTGAAGGGGGAAACCTGGTATTTCTTGGAGAAGATGTGGTATATTTGGGAGAAATGTGGCATTTCTGGAAGAAACTGTCCTCTTTTGGGGATAAAACAGGTATTTGTGGGTGAAAAGGTCCTATTTGAAGGGGGAAAGCTGTTATTTCTTGGAGAAGATGTGATATATTTGGGAGAAATGTGGCATTCCTGGAAGAAACTGTCCTATTTTGGGGATAAAAGAGGTATTTGTGGGTGAAAAGGTCCTATTTGAAGGGGGAACCCCGGTATTTCTTGGAGAAGATGTGAAATATTTGGGAGAAATGTGGCATGTCTGGAAGAAGCTGTCCTCTTTTGGGGATAAAAGAGGTATTTGTGGGTGAAAAGGTCCTATTTGAAGGGGGAAACGTGGTATTTCTTGGAGAAGATGTGATATATTTGGGAGAAATGTGGCATGTCTCGAAGAAAATGTCCAATTTGGGGGGAGAAGGCTGGTAGTTTTGGGGGGAGAAGGTCCTATTTTAGGAGGAATCCTGGAATTTCTTGGAGAAGATGTGATATATTTGGGAGAAATGTGGCATTTCTGGAAGAAAATGTCCAATTTGGGGGGAGAAGGCTGGTAGATTTGGGTGAGAAGGTCCTATTTCAGGAGGAATCCTGGCATTTCTTGGAGAAGATGTGATATATTTGGGAGAAATGTGGCATTTCTGGAAGAAAATGCCCAATTTGGGGGGAGAAGTCTGGTAGTTTTGGGTGAGAAGGTCCTATTTCAGGAGGAATCCTGGTATTTCTTGGAGAAGATGTGATATATTTGGGAGAAATGTGGCCTTTCCGGAAGAAACTGTCCTCTTTCGGGGATAAAAGAGGTATTAGTGGTTGAAAAGGTCCTATTTCCCCGGGGAAACCTGGTATTTCTTGGAGAAGATGTGATATATTTGGGAGAAATGTGGCATTTCTGGAAGAAAATGTCCTCTTTTGGGGATAAAAGAGGTATTTCATGGAGAAAAGGTCCTAATTCAAGGGGGAAACCTGGTATTTCTTGGAGAAGATGTGATATATTTGGGAGAAATGTGGCATTTCTGGAAGAAACTGTCCTATTTGAGGGATAAAAGAGGTATTTGTGGGTGAAAAGGTCCTATTTCAGGAGGAATCCTGGTATTTCTTGCAGAAGATGTGATATATTTGGGAGAAATGTGGCCTTTCTATAAGAAACTGTCCTCTTTAGGGGATAAAAGAGGTATTTGTGGGTGAAAAGGTCCTATTTGAAGGGGGAAGGCTGGTATTTCTTGGAGAAGATGTGATATATTTGGGAGAAATGTGGCATGTCTGGAAGAAACTGTCCTATTTTGGGGATAAAACAGGTATTTGTGGGTGAAAAGGTCCTATTTGAAGGGGGAAACGTGGTATTTCTTGGAGAAGATGTGGTATATTTGGGAGAAATCAGGCATTTCTGGAAGAAACTGTCCTCTTTTGGGGATAAAACAGGTATTTGTGGGTGAAAACTTTGTATTTGAAGGGGGAAACCTGTTATTTCTTGGAGAAGATGTGATAAATTTGGGAGAAATCTGGCATTTCTGGAAGAAACTGTCCTCTTTTGGGGATAAAAGAGGTATTTTTTGGTGAAAAGGTCCTATTTGAAGGGGGAAACGTGGTATTTCTTGGAGAAGATGTGATATATTTGGGAGAAATGTGGCATTTCTGGAAGAAACTGTCCTCTTTTGGGGATAAAACAGGTATTTGTGGGTGATAAGGTCCTATTTTAAGGGGGAACCCCGGTATTTCTTGGAGAAGATGTGATATATTTGGGAGAAAAGTGGCATGTCTGGAAGAAGCTGTCCTATTTTGGGGATAAAACAGGTATTTGTGGGCGAAAAGGTCCTATTTGAAGGGGGAAACCTGGTATTTCTTGGAGAAGATGTGATATATTTGGGAGAAATGTGGCCTTTCTGGAAGAAACTGTCGTATTTTGGGGATAAAAGAGGTATTTGTGGGAGAATAGGTCCTATTTGAAGGGGGAAACCTGGTATTTCTTGGAGAAGATGTGATCTATTTTGGAGAAATGTGGCATTTCTGGAAGAAAATGTCCAATTTGGGGGGAGAAGGCTGGTAGTTTTGTGTGAGAAGGTCCTATTTCAGGAGGAATCCTGGTATTTCTTGGAGAAGATATGATATATTTGGGAGAAATGTGGCATTTCTGGAAGAAAATGTCCAATTTGGGGGGAGAAGGCTGGTAGTTTTGGGTGAGAAGGTCCTATTTCAGGAGGAATCCTGGCATTTCTTGGAGAAGATGTGATATATTAGGGAGAAATGTGGCCTTTCCGGAAGAAACTGTCCTCTTTTGGGGATAAAAGAGGTATTAGTGGTTGAAAAGATCCTATTTCCAGGGGGAAAGCTGGTATTTCTTGGAGAAGATGTGATATATTTGGGAGAAATGTGGCATTTCTGGAAGAAACTGTCCTCTTTTGGGGATAAAAGAGGTATTTCATGGAGAAAAGGTCCTATTTGAAGGGGGAAACCTGGTATTTCTTGGAGAAGATGTGATATATTTGGGAGAAATGTGGCATTTCTGGAAGAAACTGTCGTATTTTGGGCATGAAACAGGTATTTGTGGTTGAAAAGGTCCTATTTGAAGGGGGAAAGCTGGTATTTCTTGGAGAAGATGTGATCTATTTGGGAGAAATGTGGCATTTCCGGAAGAAACTGTCCTCTTTTGGGGATAAAAGAGGTATTTGTGGGTGAAAAGGTCCTATTTCGAGGGGGAAACCTGGTATTTCTTGGAGAAGATGTGATATATTTGGGAGAAATGAGGCATTTCTGGAAGAAACTGACTAATTTGTGGGGAGAAGCCCGGTATTAGTGGGCGAGAAGGTCCTATTTCTGGAGGAATCCTGGTATTTCTTGGAGAAGTTGTGATCTATTTGGGAGAAATGTGGCATGTCTGGAAGAAAATGTCCAATTTGGGGGGAGAAGGCTGGTAGTTTTCGGTGAGAAGGTCCTATTTCAGGAGGAATCCTGGTATTTCTTGGAGAAGATGTGATCTATTTGGGAGAAATGTGGCCTTTCTGGAAGAAAATGTCCAATTTGGGGAGAAGGCTGGTAGTTTTGGGTGAGAAGGTCCTATTTCAGGAGGAATCCTGGCAATTCTTGGAGAAGATGTGATCTATTTGGGAGAAATGTGGCCTTTCTGGAAGAAACTGTCCTCTTTTGGGGATAAAAGAGGTATTAGTGGTTGAAAAGGTCCTATTACCCGGGGAAACCTGGTATTTCTTGGAGAAGATGTGATATATTTGGGAGAAATGTGGCATTTCTGGAAGAAACTGTCGTATTTTGGGGATAAAAGAGGTATTTCATGGAGAAAAGGTCCTAATTCAAGGGGGAAAGCTGGTATTTCTTGGAGAAGATGTGATATATTTGGGAGAAATGTGGCATTTCTGGAAGAAACTGTCCTCTTTTGGGCATAAAACAGGTATTTGTGGTTGAAAAGGTCCTATTTGAAGGGGGAAAGCTGGTATTTCTTGGAGAAGATGTGATATATTTGGGAGAAATGTGGCATTTCTGGAAGAAACTGTCCTATTTGAGGGATAAAAGAGGTATTAGTGGGTGAGAAGGTCCTATTTCAGGAGGAATCCTGGTATTTCTTGGAGAAGATGTGATATATTTGGGAGAAATGTGGCCTTTCTATAAGAAACTGTCCTCTTTTGGGGATCAAAGAGGTATTTGTGGGTGAAAAGGTCCTATTTGAAGGGGGAACCCCGGTATTTCTTGGAGAAGATGTGATATATTTGGGAGAAATGTGGCATTTCTGGAAGAAACTGCCCTATTTTGGGGATAAAAGAGGTATTTGTGGGTGATAAGGTCCTATTTGAAGGGGGAATCCTGGTATTTCTTGGAGAAGATGTGGTATATTTGGGAGAAATCAGGCATTTCTGGAAGAAACTGTCCTCTTTTGGGGATAAAACAGGTATTTGTGGGTGAAAACGTTGTATTTGAAGGGGGAAACCTGTTATTTCTTGGAGAAGATGTGATATAATTGGGAGAAATGTGGCATTTCTGGAAGAAACTGTCCTATTTTGGGGATAAAAGAGGTATTTGTGGGTGAAAAGGTCCTATTTGAAGGGGGAAAGCTGGTATTTCTTGGAGAAGATGTGATATATTTGGGAGAAATGTGGCATTTCTGGAAGAAACTGTCCTCTTTTGGGGATAAAAGAGGTATTTGTGGGTGATAAGGTCCTATTTGAAGGGGGAACCCCGGTATTTCTTGGAGAAGATGTGATCTATTTGGGAGAAATGTGGCATGTCTGGAAGAAACTGTCCTATTTTGGGGATAAAGGATGTATTTGTGGGTGAAAAGGTCCTATTTGAAGGGGGAAACCTGGTATTTCTTGGAGAAGATGTGATCTATTTGGGAGAAATGTGGCCTTTCTGGAAGAAAATGTCCAATTTGGGGGGAGAAGGCTGGTAGTTTTGGGTGAGAAGGTCCTATTTCAGGAGGAATCCTGGCATTTCTTGGAGAAGATGTGATATATTTGGGAGAAATGTGGCCTTTCCGGAAGAAACTGTCCTCTTTTGGGGATAAAAGAGGTATTAGTGGTTGAAAAGATCCTATTTCCAGGGGGAAACCTGGTATTTCTTGGAGAAGATGTGATCTATTTGGGAGAAATCTGGCATTTCTGGAAGAAACTGTCGTATTTTGGGGATAAAAGAGGTATTTCATGGAGAAAAGGTCCTATTTGAAGGGGGAAACCTGGTATTTCTTGGAGAAGATGTGATATATTTGGGAGAAATGTGGCATTTCTGGAAGAAACTGTCGTATTTTGGGCATAAAACAGGTATTTGTGGTTGAAAAGGTCCTATTTGAAGGGGGAAACCTGGTATTTCTTGGAGAAGATATGATATATTTGGGAGAAATGTGGCATTTCTGGAAGAAACTGTCCTCTTTTGGGGATAAAAGAGGTATTTGTGGGTGAAAAGGTCCTATTTCGAGGGGGAAACCTGGTATTTCTTGGAGAAGATGTGATATATTTGGGAGAAATGAGGCATTTCTGGAAGAAACTGTCCAATTTGTGGGGAGAAGCCTGGTATTAGTGGGTGAGAAGGTCCTATTTCAGGAGGAATCCTGGTATTTCTTGGAGAAGATGTGATATATTTGGGAGAAATGTGGCATTTCTGGAAGAAACTGTCCTATTTTGGGCATAAAACAGGTATTTGTGGGTGAAAAGGTCCTATTTGAAGGGGGAAAGCTGGTATTTCTTGGAGAAGATGTGATATATTTGGGAGTAATGTGGCATGTCTGGAAGAAAATGTCCAATTTGGGGGGAGAAGGCTGGTAGTTTTGGGTGAGAAGGTCCTATTTCAGGAGGAATCCTGGTATTTCTTGGAGAAGATGTGATATGTTTGGGAGAAATGTGGCATTTCTGGAAGAAAATGTCCAATTTGGGGGGAGAAGGCTGGTAGTTTTGGGTGAGAAGGTCCTATTTCAGGAGGAATCCTGGTATTTCTTGGAGAAGATGTGATCTATTTGGGAGAATTGTGGCCTTTCTGGAAGAAACTGTCCTCTTTTGGGGATAAAAGAGGTATTAGTGGTTGAAAAGGTCCTATTTCCCCGGGGAAACCTGGTATTTCTTGGAGAAGATGTGATATATTTGGGAGAAATGTGGCATTTCTGGAAGAAAATGTCCTCTTTTGGGGATAAAAGAGGTATTTCATGGAGAAAAGGTCCTAATTCAAGGGGAAACCTGGTATTTCTTGGAGAATATGTGATATATTTGGGAGAAATGTGGCATTTCTGGAAGAAACTGTCCTCTTTTGGGGATAAAAGAGGTATTTGTGGGTGATAAGGTCCTATTTGAAGGGGGAAACCCGGTATTTCTTGGAGAAGATGTGATCTATTTGGGAGAAATGTGGCATGTCTGGAAGAAGCTGTCCTATTTTGGGGATAAAACAGGTATTTGTGGGTGAAAAGGTCCTATTTGAAGGGGGAAACGTGGTATTTCTTGGAGAAGATGTGATATATTTGGGAGAAATGTGGCATGTCTGGAAGAAACTGTCCTCTTTTGGGGATAAAAGAGGTATTTGTGGGTGAAAAGGTCCTATTTGAAGGGGGAAAGCTGGTATTTCTTGAAGAAGATGTGATCTATTTGGGAGAAATGTGGCATGTCTGGAAGAAAATGTCCAATTTGGGGGGAGACGGCTGGTAGTTTTGGGTGAGAAGGTCCTATTTCAGGAGGAATCCTGGCATTTCTTGGAGAAGATATGATATATTTGGGAGAAATGTGGCATTTCTGGAAGAAAATGTCCAATTTGGGGGGAGAAGGTTGGTAGTTTTGGGTGAGAAGTTCCTATTTCAGGAGGAATCCTGGCATTTCTTGGAGAAGATGTGATATATTTGGGAGAAATGTGGCCTTTCCGGAAGAAACTGTCCTCTTTTGGGGATAAAACAGGTATTAGTGGTTGAAAAGATCCTATTTCCAGGGGGAAACCTGGTATTTCTTGGAGAAGATGTGATATATTTGGAGAAATGTGGCATTTCTGGAAGAAACTGTCCTCTTTTGGGGATAAAAGAGGTATTTCATGGAGAAAAGGTCCTATTTGAAGGGGGAAACCTGGTATTTCTTGGAGAAGATGTGATATATTTGGGAGAAATGTGGCATTTCTGGAAGAAACTGTCCTCTTTTGGGCATAAAACAGGTATTTGTGGGTGAAAAGGTCCTATTTCCAGGGGGAAACCTGGTATTTCTTGGAGAAGATGTGATATATTTGGGAGAAATGAGGCATTTCTGAAAGAAACTGTCCAATTTGTGGGGAGAAGCCTGGTATTAGTGGGTGAGAAGGTCCTATTTCCCCGGGGAATCCTGGTATTTCTAGGAGGAGATGTGATATATTTGGGAGAAATGTGGCATTTCTGGAAGAAACTGTCCTCTTTTGGGGATAAAAGAGGTATTTGTGGGTGATAAGGTCCTATTTGAAGGGGGAAACCTGGTATTTCTTGGAGAAGATGTGATCTATTTTGGAGAAATGTGGCATTTCTGGAAGAAACTGTCCTCTTTTGGGGATAAAAGAGGTATTTGTGGGTGAAAAGGTCCTATTTGAAGGGGGAACCCTGGTATTTCTTGGAGAAGATGTGATATATTTGGGAGAAATGTGGCATTTCTGGAAGAAACTGTCCTCTTTTGGGGATAAAAGAGGTATTTGTGGGTGAAAAGGTCCTATTTGAAGGGGGAAACCTGGTATATCTTGGAGAAGATGTGATATATTTGGGAGAAATCTGGCATTTCTGGAAGAATATGTTCAATTTGAGGGATAAAACAGGTATTTGTGGTTGAAAAGGTCCTATTTGAAGGGGGAAACCTGGTATTTCTTGGAGAAGATGTGATATATTTGGGAGAAATGTGGCATGTCTGGAAGAAACTGTCGTATTTTGGGCATAAAACAGGTATTTGTGGGTGAAAAGGTCCTATTTGAAGGTTTAAACCTGGTATTTCTTGGAGAAGATGTTGTATATTTGGGAGAAATGTGGCATTTCTGGAAGAAACTGTCCTCTTTTGGGGATAAAACAGGTATTTGTGGGTGAAAACGTTGTATTTGAAGGGGGAAACCTGGTATTTCTTGGAGAAGATGTGATATATTTGGGAGAAATGTGGCATTCCTGGAAGAAACTGTCCTATTTTGGGGATAAAAGAGGTATTTGTGGGTGATAAGGTCCTATTTGAAGGGGGAACCCTGTTATTTCTTGGAGAAGATGTGATATATTTGGGAGAAATGTGGCATGTCTGGAAGAAGCTGTCCTCTTTTGGGGATAAAAGAGGTATTTGTTGGTGAAAAGGTCCTATTTGAAGGGGGAAACCTGGTATTTCTTGGAGAAGATGTGATCTATTTGGGAGAAATGTGGCATTTCTGGAAGAAACTGTCCTCTTTTGGGGATAAAAGAGGTATTTGTGGGTGAAAAGGTCCTATTTGAAGGGGGAAACCTGGTATTTCTTGGAGAAGTTGTGATTTATTTGGGAGTAATGTGGCATGTCTGGAAGAAAATGTCCTATTTGGGGGGAGAAGGCTGGTAGTTTTGGGTGAGAAGGTTCTATTTCAGGAGGAATCCTGGTATTTCTTGGAGAAGATGTGATATGTTTGGGAGAAATGTGGCATTTCTGGAAGAAAATGTCCAATTTGGGGGGAGAAGGCTGGTAGTTTTGGGTGAGAAGGTCCTCTTTCAGGAGGAATCCTGGCATTTCTTGGAGAAGATGTGATATATTTGGGAGAAATGTGGCCTTTCTGGAAGAAACTGTCCTCTTTTGGGGATAAAAGAGGTATTAGTGTTTGAAAAGGTCCTATTTCCCCGGGGAACCCTGGTATTTCTTGGAGAAGATGTGATCTATTTGGGAGAAATGTGGCATTTCTGGAAGAAAATGTCCTCTTTTGGGGATAAAAGAGGTATTTCATGGAGAAAAGGTCCTAATTCAAGGGGGAAAGCTGGTATTTCTTGGAGAAGATGTGATATATTTGGGAGAAATGTGGCATTTCTGGAAGAAACTGTCCTCTTTTGGGGATAAAAGAGGTATGTGTGGGTGAAAAGGTCCTATTTCAGGAGGAATCCTGGTATTTCTTGGAGAAGATGTGATATATTTGGGAGAAATGTGGCCTTTCTATAAGAAACTGTCCTCTTTTGGGGATAAAACAGGTATTTGTGGGAGAAAAGGTCCTATTTGAAGGGGGAAACCTGGTATTTCTTGGAGAAGATGTGATCTATTTGGGAGAAATGTGGCATTTCTGTAAGAAACTGTCCTCTTTTGGGGATAAAAGAGTTATTTGTGGGTGAAAAGGTCCTATTTGAAGGGGGAACCTGGTATTTCTTGGAGAAGATGTGATATATTTGGGAGAACTGTGGCATTTCTGGAAGAAACTGTCCTATTTTGGGGATAAAACAGGTATTTGTGTGTGAAAATGTCCTATTTGAAGGGGGAAACGTGGTATATCTTGGAGAAGATGTGATATATTTGGGTGAAATCTGGCATTTCTGGAAGAATATGTTCAATTTGAGGGATAAAACAGTTATTTGTGGTTGAAAAGGTCCTATTTGAAGGGGGAAACCTGGTATTTCTTGGAGAAGATGTGATCTATTTGGGAGAAATGTGGCATGTCTGGAAGAAACTGTCCTATTTTGGGGATAAAAGAGGTATTTGTGGGTGAAAAGGTCCTATTTGAAGGGGGAAACCTGGTATTTCTTGGAGAAGATGTGGTATATTTGGGAGAAATGTGGCATTTCTGGAAGAAACTGTCCTATTTTGGGGATAAAAGAGGTATTTGTGGGTGAAAACGTTGTATTTGAAGGGGGAAACCTGGTATTTCTTGGAGAAGATGTGATATATTTGGGAGAAATGTCGCATTGCTGGAAGAAACTGTCCTATTTTGGGGATAAAAGAGGTATTTGTGGGTGAAAAGGTCCTATTTGAAGGGGGAACCCTGGTATTTCTTGGAGAAGATGTGATCTATTTGGGAGAAATGTGGCCTTTCTGGAAGAAACTCCTCTTTTGGGGATAAAAGAGGTATTTGTGGGTGATAAGGTCCTATTTGAAGGGGGAAACCTGGTATTTCTTGGAGAAGATGTGATATATTTGGGAGAAATGTGGCATTTCTGGAAGAAACTGTCCTCTTTTGGGGATACAAGAGGTATTTGTGGGTGATAAGGTCCTATTTGAAGGGGGAAACCTGGTATTTCTTGGAGAAGTTGTGATCTATTTGGGAGAAATGCGGCATTTCTGGAAGAAACTGTCCTATTTTGGGGGGAGAAGGCTGGTATTTGTGGGAGAAAAGTTACTATTTCAGCAGGAATCCTGGTATTTCTTGGAGAAGATGTGATCTATTTTGGAGAAATGTGGCATTTCTGGAAGAAACTGTCCTATTTGGGGATAAAAGAGGTATTTGTGGGTGAAAAGGTCCTATTTGAAGGGGGAAAGCTGGTATTTCTTGGAGAAGATGTGATCTATTTGGGAGAAATGTGGCATGTCTGGAAGAAACTGTCCTCTTTTGGGGATAAAAGAGGTATTTGTGGGTGAAAAGGTTCTATTTGAAGTTGGAAACCTGGTATTTCTTGGAGAAGATGTGATGTGTTTGGGAGAAATGTGGCATTTCTGGAAGAAACTTTCCTATTTGAGGGATAAAAGAGGTATTTGTGGGTGAAAAGGTCCTATTTCAGGAGGAATCCTGTTATTTCTTGGAGAAGATGTGATATATTTGGGAGAAATGTGGCCTTTCTGGAAGAAACTGTCCTCTTTTGGGGATCAAAGAGGTATTTGTGGGTGAAAAGGTCCTATTTGAAGGGGGAAACCTGGTATTTCTAGGAGAAGATGTGATATATTTGGGAGAAATGTGGCATGTCTGGAAGAAACTGCCCTGTTTTCGGGATAAAACAGGTATTTGTGGGTGAAAAGGTCCTATTTGACGGGGGAAAGCTGGTATTTCTTGGAGAAGATGTGATCTATTTGGGAGAAATGTGGCATTTCTGGAAGAAAATGTCCATTTGGGGGGAGAAGGCTGGTAGTTTTGGGTGAGAAGGTCCTCTTTCAGGAGGAATCCTGGTATTTCTTGGAGAAGATGTGATATATTTGGGAGAAATCTGGCATTCCTGGAAGAAACTGTCCTCTTTTGGGGATAAAAGAGGTTTTTTTTGGGGAAAAGGTCCTATTTGAAGGGGGAAGCGTGGTATTTCTTGGAGAAGATGTGATATATTTGGGAGAAATGTGGCATTTCTGGAAGAAACTGTCCTCTTATGGGGATAGAACAGGTATTTGTGGGTGAAAAGGTCTTATTTGAAGGGGGAAACCTGGTATTTCTTGGAGAAGATGTGATATATTTGGGAGAAATCTGGCTTTTCTGGAAGAAACTGTCCTATTTGGGGGGAGAAGGGTGGTATTTGTGGGAGAAAAGTTCCTATTTCAGGAGGAATCCTGGTATTTCTTGGAGAAGATGTGATATGTTTGGGAGAAATGTGCCATTTCTGGCCACATTTCTCCCAAATATATCACATCTCCTTCAAGAAATACCAGCTTTCCCCCTTCAAATAGGACCTTTTCTCCCACAAATACCAGCCTTCTCCCCCCAAATAGGACAGTTTCTTCCAGAAATGCCACATTTCTCCCAAACATATCACATCTTATCCAATAAATACCAGGTTTCCCCCTTCAAATAGGACCTTTTCACCCACAAATACCTGTTCTATCCCCATAAGAGGACAGTTTCTTCCAGAAATGGCACATTTCTCCCAAATATATCACATCTTCTCCAAGAAATACCAGGTTTCCCCCTTCAAATAGGACCTTTTCACCCACTAATAGCAGGCTTCTCCCCCCAGATATGACAGTTTCTTCCAAAAATGCCAGATTTCTCCCAAATATATCACATCTTCTCCAAGAAATACCAGGTTTCCCCCTTCAAATAGGACCTTTTCACACACAAATACCTGTTTGATCCCCAAAAGAGGACAGTTTCTTCCAGAAAGGCCACATTTCTCCCAAATATATCACATCTCCTTCAAGAAATACCAGCTTTCCCCCTTCAAATAGGACCTTTTCTCCCACAAATACCTGTTTTATCCCCAAAAGAGGACACTTTCTTCCAGAAATGCCACATTTCTCCCAAATATATCACATCTTCTCCAAGAAATACCAGGTTTCCCCCTTCAAATAGGACCTTTTCACCCACAAATACCTCTTTTATCCCCAAAAGAGGACAGTTTCTTCCAGAAATGCCACATTTCTCCCAAATAGATCACATCTTCTCCAAGAAATACCAGGTTTCCCCCTTCAAATAGGACTTTTTCACCCACAAATACTTGTTTTAACCCCAAAAGTAGACAGTTTCTTCCAGACATGCCACATTTCTCCCAAATAGATCACATCTTCTCCAAGAAATACCTGGTTCCCCCTTCAAATAGGACCTTTTCACCCACAAATACCTCTTTTATCCCCAAAAGAGGACAGTTTCTTCCAGACATGCCACATTTCTCCCAAACATATCACATCTCCTCCAAGAAATACCAGGATTCCTCCTGAAATAGGACGTTTTCTCCCACAACTACCAGCCTTCTCCCCCCAAATAGGACATTTTCTTCCAGAAATGCCACATTTCTCCCAAATATATCACATCTTCTCCAAGAAATACCAGGTTTCCCCCTTCAAATAGGACCTTTTCACCCACACATACCTCTTTTATCCCCAAAAGAGGACAGTTTCTGCCAGACATGCCACATTTCTCCCAAATATATCACATCTTCTCCAAGAAATACCAGCTTTCCCCCTTCAAATACGACCTTTTCACCCAGAAATACCTCTTTTATCCCCGAAAGAGGACAGTTTCTTCCGGAAATGCCACATTTCTCCCAAATAGATCACATCTTCTCCAAGAAATACCAGGTTTCCCCCTTCAAATAGGACCTTTTCTCCCACAAATACCTGTTTGATCCCCAAAAGAGGACAGTTTCTTCCAGACATGCCACATTTCTCCCAAATAGATCACATCTTCTCCAAGAAATACCAGCTTTCCCCCTTCAAATAGGACCTTTTCACCCACAAATACCTCTTTTATCCCCAAAAGAGGACAGTTTCTTCCAGAAAGGCCACATTTCTCCCAAACATATCACATCTCCTCCAAGAAATACCAGGATTCCTCCTGAAATAGGACCTTTTCTCCCACAACTACCAGCCTTCTCCCCCCAAATGGGACATTTTCTTCCAGACATGCCACATTTCTCCCAAATATATCACATCTTCTCCAAGAAATAACAGGGTTCCCCCTTCAAATAGGACCTTTTCACACACAAATACCTGTTTGATCCCCAAAAGAGGACAGTTTCTTCCAGAAATGCCACATTTCTCCCAAATATATCACATCTTCTCCAAGAAATACCAGGTTTTCCCCTGGAAATAGGACCTTTTCACCCATACATACCTCTTTTATCCCCAAAAGAGGACAGTTTCTTCCAGACATGCCACATTTCTCCCAAATATATCACATCTTCTCCAAGAAATACCAGGGTTCCCCCTTCAAATAGGACCTTTTCACCCACAAATACCTCTTTTATCCCCAAAAGAGGACAGTTTCTTCCAGAAAGGCCACATTTCTCCCAAATATATCACATCTTCTCCAAGAAATACCAGGATTCCTCCTGAAATAGGACCTTCTGACCCACAACTACCAGCCTTCTCCCCACAAATTGGACATTTTCTTCCAGAAATGCCTCATTTCTCCCAAATATATCACATCTTCTCCAAGAAATACCAGGTTTCCCCCTTCAAATAGGACCTTTTCACCCACAAATACCTCTTTTATCCCCAAAAGAGGACAGTTTCTTCCAGAAATGCCACATTTCTCCCAAATAGATCACATCTTCTCCTAGAAATAACAGGTTTCCCCCTTCAAATAGGACCTTTTCAACCACAAATACCTGTTTTATCCCCAAAATACGACAGTTTCTTCCAGAAATGCCACATTTCTCCCAAATATATCACATCTTCTCCAAGAAATACCAGGTTTCCCCCTTGAATTAGGACCTTTTCTCCATGAAATACCTCTTTTATTCCCAAAAGAGGACATTTTCTTCCAGAAATGCCACATTTCTCCCAAATATATCACATCTTCTCCAAGAAATACCAGCTTTCCCCCTTCAAATAGGACCTTTTCAACCACTAATACCTCTTTTATCCCCAAAAGAGGACAGTTTCTTCCGGAAAGGCCACATTTCTCCCAAATAGATCACATCTTCTCCAAGAAATGCCAGGATTCCTCCTGAAATAGGACCTTCTCACCCAAAAATACCAGCCTTCTCCCCCCAAATTGGACATTTTCTTCCAGAAAGGCCACATTTCTCCCAAATATATCACATCTTCTCCAAGAAATACCAGCTTTCCCCCTTCAAATAGGACCTTTTCACCCAAAACTACCAGCCTTCTCCCCTCAAATTGGACATTTTCTTCCAGAAAGGCCACATTTCTCCCAAATATATCACATCTTCTCCAAGAAATACCACGTTTCCCCCTTCAGATAGGACCTTTTCTCCCACAAATACCTGTTTTATCCCCAAAAGAGGACAGCTTCTTCCAGACATGCCACATTTCTCCCAAATATATCACATCTTCTCCAAGAAATACCAGGGTTGCACCTTCAAATAGGACATTTTCACCCACAAATACCTCTTTTATCCCCAAAAGAGGACAGTTTCTTCCAGAAATGCCACATGTCTCCCAAATATACCACATCTTCTCCAAGAAATACCACGTTTCCCTCTTCAATTTGGACCTTTTCTCCCACAAATACCTCTTTTATCCCCAAAAGAGGACAGTTTCTTCCAGACATGCCACATTTCTCCCAAATATATCACATCTTCTCCAAGAAATACCAGGTTTCCCCCTTCAAATAGGACCTTTTCTACCACAAATACCTGTTTTATCCCTCAAATTGGTCATATTCTTCCAGATATGCCACATTTCTCCCAAATATATCACATCTTCTCCAAGAAATACCACGTTTCCCCCTTCAAATAGGACCTTTTCACCCACAAATACCTGTTTTATCCCCAAAATAGGACAGTTTCTTCCAGAAATGCCACATTTCTCCCAAATAGATCACATCTTCTCCAAGAAATACCAGGTTTCCCCCTTCAAATAGGACCTTTTCACACACAAATTCCTGTTCTATCCCCAAAAGAGGACAGTTTCTTCCAGAAATGCCCAATTTCTCCCAAATATATCATATCTTCTCCAAGAAATACCAGGGTTCCCCCTTCAAATAGGACCTTTTCACCCACAAATACCTCTTTGATCCCCAAAAGAGGACAGTTTCTTCCAGAAATGCCAGATTTCTCCCAAATAGATCACATCTCCTCCAAGAAATACCAGGATTCCTCCTGAAATAGGACCTTCTCTCCCACAAATACCAGCCTTCTCCCCCCAAATAGGATATTTTCTTCCAGAAATGCCACATATCACCCAAATATATCACATCTTCTCCAAGAAATACCAGCTTTCCCCCTTCAAATAGGTCCTTTTCACCTACAAATACCTCTTTTATTCCCAAAATAGAACAGTTACGTCCAGAAATGCCTCATTTCACCCAAATACATCACATCTTCTCCAAGAAATACCAGGATACCCCCTTCAAATAGGACCTTATCACCCACAAATACCTCTTTTATCCCCAAAAGAGGACAGTTTCTTCCAGAAATGCCACATTTCTCCCAAATATACCACATCTTCTCCAAGAAATACCACGTTTCCCTCTTCAAATAGGACCTTTTCACCCACAAATACCTCTTTTATCCCCAAAAGAGGACAGCTTCTTCCAGACATGCCACATTTCTCCCAAATATATCACATCTTCTCCAAGAAATACCAGCTTTCCCACTTCAAATAGGACCTTTTCACCCACAAATACCTCTTTTATCCCCAAAAGAGGACAGTTTCTTCCAGAAATGCCACATTTCTCCCAAATATATCATATCTTCTCCAAGAAATACCAGGTTTCCCCCTTCAAATAGGACCTTATCACCCACAAATACCACTTTTATCCCCAAAATAGGACACTTTCTGCCAGAAATGCCTCATTTCTCCCAAACATATCACATCTTCTCCAAAAAATACCACGTTTCCTCCTTGAAATAGGACCTATTCACCCACAAATACCTCTTGTATCCCCAAAATAGGACAGTTTCTTCCAGACATGCCACATTTCTCCCAAATAGATCACATCTTCTCCAAGAAATACCAGGTTTCCCCCTTCAAATAGGACCTTTTCACCCACAAGTACCTGTTTTATCCCCAAAAGAGGACAGTTTCTTCCAGAAATACCACATTTCTCCCAAATAGATCACATCTCCTCCAAGAAATGCCACGGTTCCCCCTTCAAATAGGACATTTTCTCCCACAAATACCTGTTTTATCCCCAAAATAGGACATTTTCTTCCTGACATGCCACATTTCTCCCAAATATATCACATCTTCTCCAAGAAATACCAGGTTTCCCCCTTCTAATAGGACCTTTTCACCCACAAATACCTCTTTTATCCCCAAAAGAGGACAGTTTCTTATAGAAATGCCACATTTCTCCCAAATAGATCACATCTTCTCCAAGAAATACCAGTTTTCCCCCTTCAAAAGGACCTTTTCACCCACAAATACCTGTTTTGTCCCCAAAAGAGGACAGTTTCATCCAGAAATGCCACATTTCTCCCAAATAGATCACATCTTCTCCAAGAAATACCAGGTTTCCCCCTTCAAATAGGACATTTTCACCCACAAATACGTCTTTTAACCGCAAAAGAGGACAGTTCCATCCAGAAATGCCACATTTCACCCAAATATATCACATCTTCTCCAAGAAATACCAGCTTTCCCCCTTCAAATAGGACCTTATCACCCACAAATACCTCTTTTATCCCCAAAAGAGGACAGTTTCTTCCAGAAATGCCTCATTTCTCCCAAATATATCACATCTCCTCCAAGAAATACCAGGATTCCTCCTGAAATAGGACCTTTTCTCCCACAACTACCAGCCTTCTCCCCCCAAATAGGACATTTTCTTCCAGACATGCCACATTTCTCCCAAATAGATCACATCTTCTCCAAGAAATACCAGGTTTCCCCCTTAAAATAGGACCTTTTCACCCACACATACCTCTTTTATCCCCAAAAGAGGACAGTTTCTTCCAGAAATGCCACATTTCTCCCAAATATATCACATCTTCTCCAAGAAATACCAGGGTTCCCCCTTCAAATAGGACCTTTTCAAACACTAATACCTCTTTTATCCCCAAAAGAGGACAGTTTCTTCCAGACATGCCACATTTCGCCCAAATATATCACATCTTCTCCAAGAAATACCAGCTTTCCCCCTTCAAATAGGACCTTATTACCCACAAATACCTCTTTTATCCCCAAAAGAGGACAGTTTCTTCCAGAAATGCCACATTTCTCCCAAATATATCACATCTTCTCCAAGAAATACCAGGATTCCTCCTGAAATAGGACCTGCTCACCCACTAATACCAGGCTTCTCCCCACAAATTGGACAGTTTCTTCCAGAAATGCCTCATTTCTCCCAAATATATCACATATTCTCCAAGAAATACCAGGTTTCCGCCTCGAAATAGGACCTTTTCACCCACAAATACCTCTTTTATCCCCCAAATAGGACAGTTTCTTCCAGGAATGCCACATTTCTCCCAAATATATCACATCTTCTCCAAGAAATACCAGCTTTCCCCCTTCAAATAGGAACTTTTCAACCACAAATACCTGTTTTATGCCCAAAATACGACAGTTTCTTCCAGAAATGCCACATTTCTCCCAAATATATCACATCTTCTCCAAGAAATACCAGGTTTCCCCCTTCAAATAGGACCTTTTCACCAACAAATACCTCTTTTATCCCCAAAAGAGGACAGCTTCTTCCAGAAATGCCACATTTCTCCCAAATATATCACATCTTCTCCAAGAAATACCAGGGTTCCCCCTTCAAATAGGACCTTTTCACCCACAAATACCTCTTTTATCCCCAAAATAGGACAGTTTCTTCCAGGAATGCCACATTTCTCCCAAATATATCTCATCTTCTCCAAGAAATACCAGGGTTCCCCCTTCAAATAGGACCTTTTCACCCACAAATACCTATTTTATCCCCAAAATAGGACAGTTTCTTCCAGAAATGCCAGATTTCTCCCAAATACATCACATCTTCTCCAAGAAATACCAGCTTTCCCCCTTCAAATAGCACCTTTTCACCCACAAATACCTGTTTTATCCCCAAAAGAGGACAGTTTCTTCCAGAAATGCCACATTTCTCCCAAATATACCACATCTTCTCCAAGAAATACCACGTTACCCCTTCAAATAGGACCTTTTCACCCACAAATACCTTTTTTATCCCCAAAGTAGGACAGTTTCTTCCAGACATGCCACATTTCTCCCAAATAGATCACATCTTCTCCAAGAAATACCAGGTTTTCCCCGTCAAATAGGACCTTTTCAACCACAAATACCTGTTTTATCCCTCAAATTGGACATATTCTTCCAGAAATGCCACATTTCTCCCAAATAGATCACATCTTCTCCAAGAAATACCAGGTTTCCCCCTTCAAATAGGACCTTTTCACCCACAAATACCTCTTTTATCCCCAAAATAGGACAGTTTCTTCCAGAAATGCCACATTTCTCCCAAACATATCACATCTTCTCCAAGAAATACCACGTTTCCCCCTTCAAATAGGACCTTTTCACCCACAAATACCTATTTTATCCCCAAAATAGGACAGTTTCTTCCAGAAATGCCACATTTCTCCCAAATATATCATATATTCTCCAAGAAATAACAGGTTTCCCCCTTCAAATAGGAACTTTTCACCCACAAATACCTGTTTTATCCCCCCAAATAGGACAGTTTCTACCAGAAATGCCACATTTCTCCCAAGTAGATCACATCTTCTCCAAGAAATAACAGGTTTCCCCCTTCAAATAGGACCTTTTCACCCACAAATACCTCTTTTATCCCCAAAATAGGACAGTTTCTTCCAGAAATGCCACATTTCTCCAAAACATATCACATCTCCTCCAAGAAATACCAGGATTCCTCCTGAAATAGGACCTTTTCTCCCACAAGTACCAGCCTTCTCCCCCAATATAGGACATTTTCTTACAGACATGCCACATTTCTCCCAAATATATCACATCTTCTCCAAGAAATACCAGGTTTCCCCCTTCAAATAGGACCTTTTCACCAACAAATACCTCTTTTATCCCCAAAAGAGGACAGTTTCTTCCAGACATGCCACATTTCTCCCAAATATATCACATCTTCTCCAAGAAATACCAGGGTTCCCCCTTCAAATAGGACCTTTTCACCCACAAATACCTCTTTTATCCCCAAAAGAGGACAGTTTCTTCCAGAAATGCCACATTTCTCCCAAATATATCACATCTTCTCCAAGAAATACCAGCTTTCCCCCTTCAAATAGGACCTTTTCACCCACAAATACCTCTTTTATCCCCAAAATAGGACAGTTTCTTCCAGAAATGCCACATTTCTCCCAAATAGATCACCTCTTCTCCAAGAAATACCCGGATTCCTCCTGAAATAGGACCTTCTCACCCACAACTACCAGCCTTCTCCCCACAAATTGGACATTTTCTTCCAGAAATGCCTCATTTCTCCCAAATATATCACATCTTCTCCAAGAAATACCAGGTTTCCCCCTTCAAATAGGACCTTTTCACCAACAAATACCTCTTTTATCCCCAAAAGAGGACAGTTTCTTCCAGAAATGCCACATTTCTCCCAAATAGATCACATCTTCTCCAAGAAATACCAGGGTTCCCCCTTCAAATAGGACCTTTTCTCCATGAAATACCTCTTTTATCCCCAAAAGAGGACAGTTTCTTCCAGAAATGCCACATTTCTCCCAAATATATCACATCTTCTCCAAGAAATACCAGGTTTCCCCGGGGAAATAGGACCTTTTCAACCACTAATTCCTCTTTTATCCCCAAAATAGGACAGTTTCTTCCAGACATGCCACATTTCTCCCAAATATATCACATCTTCTCCAAGAAATGCCAGGATTCCTCCTGAAATAGGACCTTTTCTCCCACAAATACCAGCCTTCTCCCCACAAATTGGACATTTTCTTCCAGAAAGGCCACATTTCTCCCAAACATATCACATCTTCTCCAAGAAATACCAGGATTCCTCCTGAAATAGGACCTTCTCACCCAAAACTACCAGCCTTCTCCGCCCAAATTGGACATTTTCTTCCAGAAATGCCTCATTTCTCCCAAATAGATCACCTCTTCTCCAAGAAATACCAGGTTTCCCCCTTCAAATAGGACCTTTTCTCCCACAAATACCTGTTTTATCCCCAAAACAGGGCAGTTTCTTCCAGAAATGCCACATTTCTCCCAAAAAAATCACATCTTCTCCAAGAAATACCAGGATTCCCCCTTCAAATAGGACCTTTTCACCAAAAAATACCTCTTTTATCCCCAAAAGAGGACAGCTTCTTCCAGAAATGCCACATTTCTCCCAAATAGATCACATCTTCTCCAAGAAATACCAGCTTTCCCCCTTCAAATAGGACCTTTTCACCCACAAATACCTCTTTTATCCCCAAAAGAGGACAGTTTCTGCCAGAAAGGCCACATTTCTCCCAAATATATCACATCTCCTCCAAGAAATACCAGGATTCCTCCTGAAATAGGACCTTTTCTCCCACAACTACCAGCCTTCTCCCCCCAAATAGGATATTTTCTTCCAGACATGCCACATTTCTCCCAAATAGATCACATCTTCTCCAAGAAATACCAGGTTTCCCCCTTCAAATAGGACCTTTTCACCCACAAATACCTCTTTTATCCCCAAAATAGGACAGTTTCTTCCAGAAATGCCACATTTCTCCCAAACATATCACATCTTCTCCAAGAAATACCACGTTTCCCCCTTCAAAAGGACCTTTTCACCCACAAATACCTGTTTTGTCCCCAAAAGAGGACAGTTTCTTCCAGAAATGCCACATTTCTCCCAAATAGATCACATCTTCTCCAAGAAATACCAGGTTTCCCCCTTCAAATAGGACCTTTTCACCCACAAATACCTCTTTTATCCATAAAAGAGGACAGTTTCTTCCAGAAAGGCCACATTTCTCCCAAATAGATCACATCTTCTCCAAGAAATACCAGGGTTCCCCCTTCAAATAGGACCTTTTCACCCACAAATACCTCTTTTATCCCCAAAAGAGGACAGTTTCTTCCAGAAAGGCCACATTTCTCCCAAATATATCACATCTTCTCCAAGAAATACCAGCTTTCCCCCTTCAAATAGGACCTTTTCACCCACAAATACCTCTTTTATCCCCCAAATAGGACAGTTTCTTCCAGACATGCCACATTTCTCCCAAATATATCACATCTTCTCCAAGAAATACCAGGATTCCTCCTGAAATAGGACCTTCTCACCCACAACTACCAGACTTCTTCCCAAAAATTGGACATTTTCTTCCAGAAATGCCTCATTTCTCCCAAATATATCACATCTTCTCCAAGAAATACCACGTTTCCCCCTTCAAATAGGACCTTCTCACCCACAAATACCTCTTTTATCCCCAAAAGAGGACAGTTTCTTCCAGAAATGCCACATTTCTCCCAAATATATCACATCTTCTCCAAGAAATACCACGTTTCCCCCTTCAAATAGGACCTTTTCACCCACAAAGACCTGTTTTATGCCCAAAATACGACAGTTTCTTCCAGAAATGCCACATTTCTCCCAAATATATCACATCTTCTCCAAGAAATACCAGGTTTCCCCCTTCAAATAGGGCCTTTTCTCCACGAAATACCTCTTTTATCCCCAAAAGAGGACATTTTCTTCCAGAAATGCCACATTTCTCCCAAATAGATCACATCTTCTCCAAGAAATAACAGGTTTCCCCGGGGAAATAGGACCTTTTCACCCACAAATACCTCTTTTATCCCCAAAAGAGGACAGTTTCTTCCAGACATGCCACATTTCTCCCAAATATATCACATCTTCTCCAAGAAATGCCAGGATTCCTCCTGAAAGAGGACCTTCTCACCCAAAACTACCAGCCTTCTCCCCCCAAATTGGAAATTTTCTTCCAGAAATGCCACATTTCTCCCAAACATATCACATCTTCTCCAAGAAATACCAGGATTCCTCCTGAAATAGGACCTTCTCACCTAAAACTACCAGCCTTCTCCCCCCAAATTGGACATTTTCTTCCAGACATGCCACATTAATCCCAAATAGATCACATCTTCTCCAAGAAATACCTGCTTTCCCCCTTCAAATAGGACCTTTTCTCCATGAAATACCTCTTTTATCCCCAAAACAGGACAGTTTCTTCCAGAAATGCCACATTTCTCCCAAATATATCACATCTTCTCCAAGAAATACCAGGATTCCCCCTTCAAATAGGACCTTTTCACCCACAAATACCTCTTTTATCCCCAAAAGAGGACAGCTTCTTCCAGACATGCCACATTTCTCCCAAATATATCACATCTTCTCCAAGAAATACCAGGGTTCCCCCTTCAAATAGGACCTTATCACCCACAAATACCTCTTTTATCCCCAAAAGAGGACAGTTTCTTCCAGAAATGCCACATTTCTCCCAAATAGATCACATCTTCTCCAAGAAATACCAGCTTTCCCCCTTCAAATAGGACCTTTTCACCCACAAATACCTCTTTTATCCCCAAAAGAGGACAGTTTCTTCCAGGAATGTCACATTTCTCCCAAATATATCACATCTTCTCCAAGAAATAACAGGTTTCCCCCTTC
The DNA here is from genome assembly GCA_030408155.1 of Lophura swinhoii. NCBI lineage: Eukaryota > Metazoa > Chordata > Aves > Galliformes > Phasianidae > Lophura > Lophura swinhoii. The sequence continues at coordinate 8,468,702 of JASCYN010000149.1, forward strand.
AAATAGGACCTTTTCACCCACAAATACCTGTTTTATCCCCAAAAGAGGACAGTTTCTTCCAGACATGCCACATTTCTCCCAAATATACCACATCTTCTCCAAGAAATACCACGTTTCCCCCTTCAAATAGGGCCTTTTCACCCACAAATACCTGTTTTATCCCCAAAATAGGACAGTTTCTTCCAGACATGCCACATTTCTCCCAAATAGATCACATCTTCTCCAAGAAATACCAGCTTTCCCCCTTCAAATAGGAACTTTTCAACCACAAATACCTGTTTTATCCCTCAAATTGAACATATTCTTCCAGAACTGCCAGATTTCTCCCAAATACATCACATCTTCTCCAAGATATACCAGGTTTCCCCCTTCAAATAGGACCTTTTCACCCACAAATACCTCTTTTATCCCCAAAAGAGGACAGCTTCTTCCAGAAATGCCACAGTTCTCCCAAATATATCATATCTTCTCCAAGAAATACCAGGTTTCCCCCTTCAAATAGGACCTTATCACCCACAAATACCTCTTTTATCCCCAAAAGAGGACAGTTTCTTCCAGAAATGCCACATTTCTCCCAAATATATCACATCTTCTCCAAGAAATACCAGCTTTCCCCCTTCAAATAGGACCTTTTCACCCGCAAATACCTGTTTTATCCCCAAAAGAGGACAGTTTCTTCCAGAAAGGCCACATTTCTCCCAAATATATCACATCTCCTCCAAGAAATACCAGGATTCCTCCTGAAATAGGACCTTTTCTCACACAACTACCAGCCTTCTCCCCCCAAATAGGACATATTCTTCCAGACATGCCACATTTCTCCCAAATAGATCACATCTTCTCCAAGAAATACCAGGTTTCCCCCTTAAAATAGGACCTTTTCACCCACACATACCTCTTTTATCCCCAAAAGAGGACAGTTTCTTCCAGAAATGCCACATTTCTCCCAAATATATCACATCTTCTCCAAGAAATACCAGGTTTCCCCCTTCAAATAGGACCTTTTCACCCACAAATACCTCTTTTATCCCCAAAAGAGGACAGTTTCTTCCAGACATGCCACATTTCGCCCAAATATATCACATCTTCTCCAAGAAATACCAGCTTTCCCCCATCAAATAGGACCTTATCACCCACAAATACCTCTTTTATCCCCAAAAGAGGACAGTTTCTTCCAGAAATGCCACATTTCTCCCAAATATATCACATCTTCTCCAAGAAATACCAGGATTCCTCCTGAAATAGGACCTTTTCACCCACAAATACCCCTTTTATCCCCCAAATAGGACAGTTTCTTCCAGGAATGCCACATTTCTCCCAAATATATCACATCTTCTCCAAGAAATACCAGCTTTCCCCCTTCAAATAGGAACTTTTCAACCACAAATACCTGTTTTATGCCCAAACTACGACAGTTTCTTCCAGAAATGCCACATTTCTCCCAAATATATCACGTCTTCTCCAAGAAATACCAGCTTTCCCCCTTCAAATAGGACCTTTTCACCCACAAATACCTCTTTTATCCCCAAAAGAGGACAGCTTCTTCCAGACATGCCACATTTCTCCCAAATAGATCACATCTTCTCCAAGAAATACCAGGGTTCCCCCTTCAAATAGGACCTTATCACCCACAAATACCTGTTTTATCCCCAAAAGAGGACAGTTTCTTCCAGAAATGCCACATTTCTCCCAAATAGATCACATATTCTCCAAGAAATACCAGGTTTCCCCCTTCAAATAGGACCTTTTCACCCACAAATACCTCTTTTATCCCCAAAAGAGGACAGTTTCTTCCAGGAATGCCACATTTCTCCCAAATAGATCACATCTTCTCCAAGAAATACCAGGGTTCCCCCTTCAAATAGGACCTTTTCACCCACAAATACCTATTTTATCCCCAAAATAGGACAGTTTCTTCCAGAAATGCCAGATTTCTCCCAAATACATCACATCTTCTCCAAGAAATACCAGCTTTCCCCCTTCAAATAGGACCTTTTCAACCACAAATACCTGTTTTATCCCCAAAAGAGGACAGTTTCTTCCAGAAATGCCACCTTTCTCCCAAATATACCACATCTTCTCCAAGAAATACCACGTTACCCCTTCAAATAGGACCTTTTCACCCACAAATACCTTTTTTATCCCCAAATAGGACAGTTTCTTCCAGACATGCCACATTTCTCCCAAATAGATCACATCTTCTCCAAGAAATACCAGGTTTCCCCCGTCAAATAGGACCTTTTCAACCACAAATACCTGTTTTATCCCTCAAATTGGACATATTCTTCCAGAAATGCCACATTTCGCCCAAATATATCACATCTTCTCCAAGAAATACCAGGTTTCCCCCTTCAAATAGGACCTTTTCACCCACAAATACCTGTTTTATCCCCAAAAGAGGACAGTTTCTTCCAGAAATGCCACATTTCTCCCAAACATATCACATCTTCTCCAAGAAATACCACGTTTCCCCCTTCAAATAGGACCTTTTCACCCACAAATACCTATTTTATCCCCAAAAGAGGACAGTCTCTTCCAGAAATGCCACATTTCTCCCACATATATCATATATTCTCCAAGAAATAACAGGTTTCCCCCTTCAAATAGGAACTTTTCACCCACAAATACCTGTTTTATCCCCCCAAATAGGACATTTTCTACCAGAAATGCCACATTTCTCCCAAATAGATCACATCTTCTCCAAGAAATAACAGGTTTCCCCCTTCAAATAGGACCTTTTCACCCACAAATACCTCTTTTATCCCCAAAAGAGGACAGTTTCTTCCAGAAATGCCACATTTCTCCAAAACATATCACATCTCCTCCAAGAAATACCAGGATTCCTCCTGAAATAGGACCTTTTCTCCCACAAGTACCAGCCTTCTCCCCCAATATAGGACATTTTCTTACAGACATGCCACATTTCTCCCAAATATATCACATCTTCTCCAAGAAATACCAGGTTTCCCCCTTCAAATAGGACCTTTTCACCAACAAATACCTCTTTTATCCCCAAAAGAGGACAGTTTCTTCCAGAAATGCCACATTTCTCCCAAATAGATCACATCTTCTCCAAGAAATACCAGGGTTCCCCCTTCAAATAGGACCTTTTCACCCACAAATACCTCTTTTATCCCCAAAAGAGGACAGTTTCTTCCAGAAATGCCACATTTCTCCCAAATATATCACATCTTCTCCAAGAAATACCAGCTTTCCCCCTTCAAATAGGACCTTTTCACTCACAAATACCTCTTTTATCCCCAAAATAGGACAGTTTCTTCCAGAAATGCCTCATTTCTCCCAAATAGATCACCTCTTCTCCAAGAAATACCAGGATTCCTCCTGAAATAGGACCTTCTCACCCACAACTACCAGCCTTCTCCCCACAAATTGGACATTTTCTTCCAGAAATGCCTCATTTCTCCCAAATATATCACATCTTCTCCAAGAAATACCAGGTTTCCCCCTTCAAATAGGACCTTTTCACCCACAAATACCTCTTTTATCCCCAAAAGAGGACAGTTTCTTCCAGAAATGCCACATTTCTCCCAAATATATCACATCTTCTCCAAGAAATACCAGGGCTCCCCCTTCAAATAGGACCTTTTCTCCCACAAATACCTGTTTTATCCCCAAAACAGGACAGTTTCTTCCAGAAATGCCACATTTCTCCCAAATATATCACATCTTCTCCAAGAAATACCAGGATTCCCCCTTCAAATAGGACCTTTTCACCAAAAAATACCTCTTTTATCCCCAAAAGAGGACAGCTTCTTCCAGAAATGCCACATTTCTCCCAAATAGATCACATCTTCTCCAAGAAATACCAGGGTTCCCCCTTCAAATAGGACCTTTTCACCCACAAATACCTGTTTTATCCCCAAAAGAGGACAGTTTCTTCCAGAAAGGCCACATTTCTCCCAAATATATCACATCTCCTCCAAGAAATACCAGGATTCCTCCTGAAATAGGACCTTCTCACCCAAAACTACCAGCCTTCTCCCCCCAAATAGGACATTTTCTTCCAGACATGCCACATTTCTCCCAAATAGATCACATCTTCTCCAAGAAATACCAGGTTTCCCCCTTAAAATAGGACCTTTTCACCCACAAATACCTCTTTTATCCCCAAAAGAGGACAGTTTCTTCCAGACATGCCACATTTCGCCCAAATATATCACATCTTCTCCAAGAAATACCAGCTTTCCCCCTTCAAATAGGACCTTATCACCCACAAATACCTCTTTTATCCCCAAAAGAGGACAGTTTCTTCCAGAAATGCCTCATTTCTCCCAAATATATCACATCTTCTCCAAGAAATACCAGGATTCCGCCTCGAAATAGGACCTTTTCACCCACAAATACCTCTTTTATCCCCAAAATAGGACAGTTTCTTCCCGGAATGCCACATTTCTCCCAAATATATCACATCTTCTCCAAGAAATACCAGCTTTCCCCCTACAAATAGGACCTTTTCAACCACAAATACCTGTTTTATCCCCAAAAGAGGACAGTTTCTTCCAGAAATGCCACATTTCTCCCAAATATATCACATCTTCTGCAAGAAATACCAGGTTTACAACTTCAAATAGGACCTTTTCACCCACAAATACCTCTTTTATCCCCAAAAGAGGACAGTTTCTTCCAGACATGCCACATTTCTCCCAAATATATCACATCTTCTCCAAGAAATACCAGGGTTCCCCATTCAAATAGGACCTTTTCACCCACAAATACCTCTTTTATCCCCAAAAGAGGACAGTTTCTTCCAGACATGCCACATTTCTCCCAAATATATCACATCTTCTCCAAGAAATAACAGGTTTCCCCCTTCAAATAGGACCTTTTCACCAACAAATACCTCTTTTATCCCCAAAAGAGGACAGTTTCTTCCAGAAATGCCACATTTCTCCCAAATATACCACATCTTCTCCAAGAAATACCAGCTTTCCCCCTGGAAATAGGACCTTATCACCCACAAATACCTCTTTTATCCCCAAAATAGGACAGTTTCTTCCAGAAAGGCCACATTTCTCCCAAATATATCACATCTTCTCCAAGAAATACCAGCTTTCCCCCTTCAAATAGGACCTTTTCAACCACAAATACCTCTTTTATCCCTCAAATTGAACATATTCTTAAAGAAATGCCAGATTTCTCCCAAATATATCACATCTTCTCCAAGAAATACCAGGGTTCCCCCTTCAAAAAGGACCTTTTCACCCACAAATACCTGTTTTATCCCCAAAATAGGACAGTTTCTTCCCGAAATGCCACATTTCTCCCAAATATATCATATCTTCTCCAAGAAATACCAGCTTTCCCCCTTCAAATAGGAAATTTTCACCCACAAATACCTCTTTTATCCCCAAAATAGGGCAATTTCTTCCAGAAATGCCACATTTCTCCCAAATAGATCACATCTTCTCCAAGAAATACCAGGTTTCCCCCTTCAAATACGACCTTTTCACCCACAAATACCTCTTTTATCCCCAAAATAGGACAGTTTCTTCCAGACATGCCACATTTCTCCCAAATAGATCACATCTCCTCCAAGAAATACCAGGATTCCTCCTGAAATAGGAACTTTTCTCCAACAAGTTCCACCCTTCTCCCCCCAAATAGGACATTTTCTTCCAGACATGCCACATTTATCCCAAATATATCACATCTTCTCCAAGAAATACCAGGATACCCCCTTCAAATAGGACCTTTTCACCCACAAGTACCTCTTTTATCCCCAAAATAGAACAGTTTCTTCCAGAAATGCCACATTTCACCCAAACATATCACATCTTCTCCAAGAAATACCAGCTTTCCCCCTTCAAATAGGACCTTTTCTCCCACAAATACCTGTTTTATCCCCCCAAATAGGACAGTTTCTTCCAGACATGCCACATTTCTCCCAAATAGATCACATCTCCTCCAAGAAATACCACGGTTCCCCCTTCAAATAGGACCTTTTCTCCCACAAATACCTCTTTTAACCCCAAAAGAGGACAGTTCCTTCCTGACATGCCACATTTCTCCCAAATATATCACATCTTCTCCAAGAAATACCAGCTTTCCCCCTTCAAATAGGACCTTTTCACCCACAAATACCTCTTTGATCCCCAAAAGAGGAAAGTTTCTTATAGAAAGGCCACATTTCTCCCAAATAGATCACATCTTCTCCAAGAAATGCCAGGATTCCTCCTGAAATAGGACCTTTTCACCCACAAATACCTCTTTTATCCCTCAAATAGGACAGTTTCTTCCAGAAATGCCACATTTCTCCCAAATAGATCACATCTTCTCCAAGAAATACCAGGATTCCTCCTGAAATAGGACCTTTTCTCCCACAAATACCAGCCTTCTCCCCCCAAATAGCACAGTTTCTTCCAGAAATGGCAGATTTCTCCCAAATAGATCACATCTTCTCCAAGAAATACCAGCTTTCCCCCTTCAAATAGGACCTTTTCACCCACAAATTCCTCTTTTATCCCCAAAATGGAACAGTTACGTCCAGAAATGCCACATTTCTCCCAAATATATCACATCTTCTCCAAGAAATACCTTGTTTCCTCCTTGAAATAGGACCTTTTCACCCACAAATGCCTCTTGTATCCCCAAAAGAGAACAGTTTCTTCCAGACATGCCACATTTCTCCCAAATATATCACATCTTCTCCAAGAAATACCAGGTTTCCTCCTGAAATAGGACCTTGTCACCCACACATTCCTGTTTTATCCCTTTGCTGCGAGCGACTTTTCGTTTTGGAGTGTTTATCCTGTGCTACACTTCAGCATTCTGTGACGAATAAAATAGAAGAGAAAAGCCCCACTAATAAGGCAGCTAGAAGGTCCAGTAGCCACACACATTGTGCTTTCAGGGAGGACGTTCCAGAAAGTCGAGAGTTGTGGCTTCTTTCCTGCGGAGAAAAAAACCCCTGTTTTCAGGCAATGCAGGACGCTGAATTCGCTCCTTCTCGGCATTTCAATACCGCTCCTTCTCTCTCGTGGCTCGAAAGCGGCACTCGCGCTGAACCGCTCCGGAGAGTCTGCAGTTGCTGTCCGGTCCATCGCGGTTCTGCCCGAGTGCCGCTTGCAGCCTTCAGCAGCGCTCTCGTTTCTCTCGGATGCCGGGAAAGAGCGACTTCAGCCGGATGCTTTGCTCCGACGAGTGAGCGGCTTCTTCTGCGCACATCGCAATGGAGCGCTTTTGACTTCTCCATGTGTCCATCCAGAATGCACTACGCTTCTCTCTCATTCTTATCCCTTCCTTCCGAGCGACATTTCGTTTTGGAGTGTTTATCCGATGCTACACTTCAGCATTCTGTGACGAATAGAGTAGAAGAGAAAAGCCCCACTAATAAGGCAGCTAGAACCTCCAGAAGCCACACACGTAGTGCTTTCAGGGAGGACGTTCCAGAAAGTCGAGAGTTGTGGCTTGTTTCCTGCGGAGAAAAAACCCCCTGTTTTCAGGCAATGCAGGACGCTGAATTCGCATCTTCTCGGCATTTCAATACCGCTCCTTCGCTCTCGTGGCTCGAAAGCGGCACTCGCTCTGAACCGCTCCGGAGAGTCTGCAGTTGCTGGCCGGTCCATCGCGGTTCTGCCCGAGTGCCGCTTGCAGCCTTCAGCAGCGCTCTCGTTTCTCTCGGATGCCGGGAAAGAGCGACTTCAGCCGGATGCTTTTCTCAGGCAAGTGAGCGGCCTCTTCTGCGCACATCGCAATGGAGCGCTTCTGACTTCTCCATGTGTCCATGCAGAATGCACTACGCTTCTCTCTCATTCTTATCCCTTTCTTCCGAGCGACTTTTCGTTTTGGAGTGTTTATGCGATGCTACACTTCAGCATTCTGTGACGAATAGAGTAGAAGGGAAAAGCCCCACTAATACGGCAGCTAGAAGTTCGAGGAGCGACACACGTAGTGCTTTCAGGGAGGACGTTCCAGAAAGTCGAGAGTTGTGGCTTGTTTCCTGCGGAGAAAAAACCCCCTGTTTTCAGGCTATTCAGTAGTCTGCAACTGCAGACTGTCCGGTGTGGTTCAGCGCAAATGCCGCTTTCGACCCACGAGAGAGGAGGAGCGGCATTCCTATGCCGAGAACGAGCGAATTCAGCGTCCTGCATTGCCTGAAAACAGGGGGTTTTTTCTCCGCAGGAAACAAGCCACAACTCTCGACTTTCTGGAAAGTCCTCCCTGAAAGCACTACGTGCGTTGCTCCTCGAACTTCTAGCTGCCTTATTAGTGGGGCTTTTCTCTTCTACTCTATTCGTCACAGAATGCTGAAGTGTAGCATCGGATAAACAATCCAAAACGATATGTCGCTCGGAAAAAGGGATAAGAATGAGAGAGAAGCGTAGTGCATTCTGCATGGACACATGGAGAAGTCAGAAGCTCTCCATTGCGATGTGCGCAGAAGAAGCCGCTCACTCGTCGGAGCAAAGCATCCGGCTGAAGTCGCCCTTTCCCGGCATCCGAGAGAAACGAGAGCGCTGCTGAAGGCTGCAAGCGGCACTCGGGCAGAATCGCGATGGACCGGCCAGCAACTGCAGACTCTCCGGAGCGGTTCAGAGCGAGTGCCGCGTTCGAGCCACGAGAGCGAAGGAGCGGTATTGAAATGCCGAGAAGGAGCGAATTCAGCGTCCTGCATTGCCTGAAAACAGGGGGTTTTTTCTCCGCAGGAAACAAACCACAACTCTCGACTTTCTGGAACGTCTTCCCTGAAAGCACAACGTGTGTGGCTTCTGGAGCTTCTAGCTGCCTTATTAGTGGGGCTTTTCTCTTCTACTCTATTCGTCACAGAATGCTGAAGTGTAGCATCGGATAAACACTCCAAAACGAAATGTCGCTCGGAAGGAAGGGATAAGAATGAGAGAGAAGCGTAGTGATTCTGCATGGACACATGGAGAATTCAGAAGCTCTCCATTGCGATGTGCGCAGAAGAAGCCGCTCACTCGTCGGAGAAAAGCATCCGGCTGAAGTCGCTCTTTCCCGGCATCCGAGAGAAACGAGAGCGCTGCTGAAGGCTGCAAGCGGCACTCGGGCAGAACCGCGATGGACCGGACAGCAACTGCAGACTCTCCGGAGCGGTTCAGAGCGAGTGCCGCTTTCGAGCCACGAGAGCGAAGGAGCGGTATTCCTATGCCGAGAAGATGCGAATTCAGCCTACTGCATTGCCTGAACACAGGGGTTTTTTTCTCCGCAGGAAAGAAGCCACAACTCTCGACTTTCTGGAACGTCCTCCATGAAAGCACAAAGTGTGTGGCTTCTGGAGCTTCTAGCTGCCTTATTAGTGGGGCTTTTCTCTTCTACTCTATTCGTCACAGAATGCTGAAGTGTAGCATCGCATAAACACTCCAAAACGAAAAGTCGCTCGCAACAAAGGGATAAAACAGGTATTTTTGGGTGACAGGGTCCTATTTCAGGAGGAAACCTGGTATTTCTTGGAGATGTGATATATTTGGGAGAAATGTGGCACTTCTGGAAGAAACTGTCCTCTTTTGGGGATAAAACAGGTATCTGTGGGTGAAAAGGTCCTATTTGAAGAGGGAAACCTGGTATTTCTTGGAGAAGATGTGATATATTTGGGAGAAATCTGGCCTTTCTGGAAGAAACTGTTCTCTTTTGGGGATAAAACAGGTATTTGTGGGTGAAAAGGTCCTATTTCGAGGGGGAACCTGGTATTTCTTGGAGAAGATGTGATATATTTGGGAGAAATGTGGCATTTCTGGAAGAAACTGTCCTCTTTTGGGGATAAAATAGGTATTTGTGGGTGAGAAGGTCCTATTTGAAGGGGGAAACGTGGCATTTCTTGGAGTAGATGTGGTATATTTGGGTGAAATGTGGCATTTCTGGAAGAAACTGTCCTATTTTGGGGTAAAAGAGGTATTTGTGGGTGAGAAGGTCCTATTTGAAGGGGGAAACGTGGTATTTCTTGGAGAAGATGTGATATATATTTGGGAGATATGTGGTCTTTCCAGAAGAAACTGTCCTATTTGGGGGAGAAGCCTGCTATTAGTGGGTGAAAAGGTCCTATTTGAAGGGGGAAAGCTGGTAATTCTTGGAGAAGATGTGGTACATTTGGGAGAAATGTGGCATTTCTGGAAGAAACTGTCCTATTTTGGGGTAAAAGAGGTATTTGTGGGTGAGAAGGTCCTATTTGAAGGGGGAACCTGGTATTTCTTGGAGAAGAGGTGATCTATTTGGGAGAAATGTGGCATTTCTGGAAGAAACAGTCCTCTTTTGGGGATAAAAGAGGTATTTGTGGGAGAAAAGGTCCTATTTGAAGGGGGAAACCTGGTATTTCTTGAAGGAGATGTGATATATCTGGGCGAAATGTGGCCTTTCTGGAAGAAACTGTCCTCTTTTGGGGATAAAAGAGGGTGAAAAGGTCCTATTTGAAGGGGGAACCCTGGTATTTCTTGGAGAATATGTGATATATTTGGGAGAAATGTGGCCTTTCTAGAAGAAACTGACCTATTTGGGGGAGAAGCCTGCTATTAGTGGGTGAAAAGGTCCTATTTCCTGGGGAAAGCTGGCATTTCTTGGAGAAGATGTGATATATTTGGGAGAAATGTGGCATTTCTGGAAGAAACTGTCCAATTTAGGGGATAAAACAGGTGTTTGTGGGTGAAAAGGTCCTATTTGAAGGGGGAAACCTGGTATTTCTTGGAGAAGATGTGATATATTTGGGAGAAATGTGGCATTTCTGGAAGAAACTGTCCTCTTTTGGGGATAAAAGAGGTATTTTTGGGTGAAAAGGTCCTATTTCTAGGGGGAAACGTGGTATTTCTTGGAGAAGATGTGATCTATTTGGGAGAAATGTGGCATTTCTGGAAGAAACTGTCCTATTTGAGGGATAAAAGAGGTATTTGTGGGTGAAAAGTTCCTATTTCCAGGGGTAAACCAGGTGTTTCTTGGAGAAGATGTGATATATTTGGGAGAAATGTGGAATGTCTGGAAGAATCTGTCCTCTTTTGGGGATAAAAGAGGTATTGGTGGGTGAAAAGGTCCTATATGAAGGGGGAAAGCTGGTATTGCTTTAGAAGATGTGATATATTTGGGAGAAATCTGGCCTTTCTGGAAGAAACTGTCCTCTTTTGGGGATAAAACAGGAATCTGTGGGAGAAAAAGTCGTATTTGAAGGGGAAAGCTGGTATTTCTTGGAGAAGATGTGATATATTTTGGGTGAAATGTGGCATTTCTGGCTGAAACTTTCCTATTTTTGGAATTAAAGAGGTATTTGTGGGTGAAAAGGTCCTATTTGAAGGGGGAAACGTGGTATTTCTTGGAGAAGATGTGATATATTTGGGAGAAATGTGGCATTTCTGGAAGAAACTGTCCTCTTTTGGGGATCAAACAGGTATTTGTGGGTGATAAGGTCCTATTTCAGGTGGAATCCTGGTATTTCTTGGAGAAGATGTGATATATTTGGGAGAAATGTGGCATGTCTGGAAAAAACTGTCCTCTTTTGGGGATGAAACAGGTATTTGTGGGTGAGAAGGTCCTATTTGAAGGGGGAAACCTGGTATTTCTTGGAGAAGATGTGATCTATTTGGGAGAAATGTGGCATTCCTGGAAGAAACTGTCCTCTTTTGGGGATAAAAGAGGTATTTGTGGGTGAAAAGGTCTTATTTGAAGGGGGAAACCAGGTGTTTCTTGGAGAAGATGTGATATATTTGGGATAAATGTGGCATGTCTGGAAGAAACAGTCCAATTTAGGGGATAAAAGAGGTATTTGTGGGTGAGAAGGTCCTATTTGAAGGGGGAAAGCTGGTATTTCTTGGAGAAGATGTGATATATTTGGGAGAAATGTGCCATTTTTGGAAGAAAAAGTCCTCTTTTGGGGATAAAAGTGGTATTTGTTGGTGAGAAGGTCCTATTTCTACGGGGAAAGCTGGTATTTCTTGGAGAAGATGTGATATATTTGGGAGAAATGTGGCATTTCTGGAAGAAATTGCCCTATTTTGGGGATAAAAGAGGTATTTGTGGGTGATAAGGTCCTATTTGAAGGGGGAAACCTGGTATTTCTTGGAGAAGATGTGATATATTTGGGAGAAATGTGGCATTTCTGGAAGAAACCGAGCTCTTTTGGGGTAAAAGAGGTATTTGTGGGTGAAAAGGTCCTATTGGAAGGGGGGAACATGGTATTTCTTGGTGAAGATGTGATATATTTGGGAGAAATGTGGCATTTCTTGAAGAAACTGTCCTCTTTTGGGGATAAAAGAGGTATTTGTGGGTGAAAAGGTCATATTTCTAGGGGGAAACGCGGTATTTCTTGGAGAAGATGTCATCTATTTGGGAGAAATGTGGCATTTCTGGAAGAAACTGTCCTATTTGAGGGATAAAAGAGGTATTTGTGGGTGAAAAGTTCCGATTTCCAGTGGTAAACCAGGTATTTCTTGGAGAAGCTGTGATATATTTGGGAGAAATGTGGCATGTCTGGAAGAATCTGCCCTCTTTTGGGGATAAAAGAGGTATTTGTGGGTGAAAAGGTCCTATTTGAAGGGGGAAAGCTGGTATTGCTTTAGAAGATGTGATATATTTGGGAGAAATGTGGCATTTCTGGAAGAAACTGTCCTCTTTTGGGGATAAAACAGGTATCTGTGGGAGAAAAAGTCGTATTTGAAGGGGAAAGCTGGTATTTCTTGGAGAAGATGTGATATATTTGGGAGAAATGTGGCATTTCTGGCAGAAACTGTCCTATTTTGGGGATAAAAGAGGTATCTGTGGGTGAAAAGGTCCTATTTGAAGGGGGAACCCTGGTATTTCTTGGAGAAGATGTGATATATTTGGGAGAAATGTGGCATTTCTGGAAGAAAATGTCCTCTTTTGGGGATAAAACAGGTATTTGTGGGTGAAAAGGTCCTATTTGAAGGGGGAAATCTGGTATTTCTTGGAGAAGATGTGGTATATTTGGGAGAAATGTGGCATTTCTGGAAGAAACTGTCGTATTTTGGGGATAAAACAGGTATTTGTGGGTGAGAAGGTCCTATTTGAAGGGGGAAACGTGGTATTTCTTGGAGAAGATGTGATCTATTTGGGAGAAATATGGCATTCCTTGAAGAAACTGTCCTCTTTTGGGGATAAAAGAGGTATTTGTGGGTGAAAAGGTCCTATTTGAAGGGGGAAAGCTGGTATTTCTTGGAGGAGATGTGATATATTTGGGAGAAATGTGGCATTTCGGGAAGAAACTGTCCTCTTTTGGGGATAAAAGAGGTATTTGTGGGTGAAAAGGTCCTATTTCAGGTGGAATCCTGGTATTTCTTGGAGAAGATGTGATATATTTGGGAGAAATGTGGCATGTCTGGAAAAAACTGTCCTCTTTTGGGGATGAAACAGGTATTTGTGGGTGAGAAGGTCCTATTTGAAGGGGGAAACGTGGTATTTCTTGGAGAAGATGTGATCTATTTGGGAGAAATGTGGCATTCCTGGAAGAAACTGTCCTCTTTTGGGGATAAAAGAGGTATTTGTGGGTGAAAAGGTCTTATTTGAAGGGGGAAACCTGGTATTTCATGGAGAAGATGTGATATATTTGGGATAAATGTGGCATGTCTGGAAGAAACTGTCCTATTTTTGGGATAAAACAGGTATTTGTGGGTGAAAAGGTCCTATTTGAAGGGGGAAAGCTGGTATTTCTTGGAGAAGATGTGATATATTTGGGAGAAATGTGGCATTTCTGGAAGAAACTGTCCTCTTTTGGGGATAAAAGAGGTATTTGTGGGAGAAAAGGTCCTATTTGAAGGGGGAACCCTGGTATTTCTTGAAGGAGATGTGATATATTTGGGCGAAATGTGGCCTTTCTGGAAGAAACTGTCCTCTTTTGGGGATAAAAGAGGTATTTGTGGGTGAAAAGGTCCTATTTGAAGGGGGAACCCTGGTATTTCTTGGAGAAGATGTGATATATTTGGGAGAAATGTGGCCTTTCTAGAAGAAACTGACCTATTTGGGGGAGAAGCCTGCTATTAGTGGGTGAAAAAGTCCTATTTCCTGAGGAAAGCTGGCATTTCTTGGAGAAGATGTGATATATTTGGGAGAAATGTGGCATTTCTGGAAGAAACTGTCCTATTTAGGGGATAAAACAGGTATTTGTGGGTGAAAAGGTCCTATTTGAAGGGGGAAACCTGGTATTTCTTGGAGAAGATGTGATATGTTTGGGAGAAATGTGGCATTTCTGGAAGAAACTGTCCTATTTGGGGGGAGAAGGCTGGTATCTGTGGGAGAAAAGGTCCTATTTGAAGGGGGAAAGCAGGTATTTCTTGGTGAAGATGTGATATATTTGGGAGAAATCTGGCCTTTCTGGAAGAAAATGTCCAATTTGGGGGGAGAAGGCTGGTTGTTTTGGGTGAGAAGGTCCTCTTTCAGGAGGAATCCTGGCATTTCTTGGAGAAGATGTGATCTATTTGGGAGAAATGTGGCATTTCTGGAAGAAACTGTCCTCTTTTGGGGATAAAAGAGGTATTTGTGGGTGAAAAGGTCGTATTTGCAGGGGGAAACGTGGTATTTCTTGGAGAAGATGTGATATATTTGGAAGAAATCTGGCATTCCTGGAAGAAACTGTCCTCTTTTGGGGATAAAAGAGGTATTTGTGGGTGAAAGGTCCTATTTGAAGGGGGAAACGTGGTATTTCTTGGAGAAGATGTGATATGTTTGGGAGAAATGTGGCATGTCTGGAAGAAACTGTCCTCTTTTGGGGATAAAAGAGGTATTTGTGGGTGAAAAGGTCCTATTTGAAGGGGGAAACGTGGTATTTCTTGGAGAAGATGTGATATATTTGGGACAAATCAGGCATTTCTGGCAGAAACTGTCCTTTTTGGGGGGAGAAGGCTGGTATTTGTGGGAGATAAGGTCCTATTTGAAGGGGGAAACCTGGTATTTCTTGGAGAAGATGTGATATATTTGGGAGAAATGTGGCATGTCTGGAAGAAACTGTCCTCTTTTGGGGATAAAAGAGGTATTTGTGGGTGAAAAGGTCGTATTTGCAGGGGGAAACGTGGTATTTCTTGGAGAAGATGTGATATATTTGGGACAAATGTGGCATTTCTGGCAGAAACTGTCCTATTTTGGGGATAAAAGAGGTATTTGTGGGTGAAAAGGTCCTATTTGAAGGGGGAACCCTGGTATTTCTTGGAGAAGATGTGATCTATTTGGGAGAAATGTGGCCTTTCTGGCAGAAACTGTCCTATTTTGGGGATGAAACAGGTATTTGTGGGTGAAAAGGTCCTATTTGAAGGGGGAAACCTGGTATTTCTTGGAGAATATGTGATCTATTTGGGAGAAATGTGGCATGTCTGGAAGAAAGTGTCCTATTTTGGAGATAAAAGAGGTATTTGTGGGTGAAAAGGTCCTATTTGAAGGGGGAAACGTATTTCTTGGAGAAGATGTGATATATTTGTTAGAAATGTGGAATTTCTGGAAGAAACTGTCCTCTTTTGGGGATCAAAGAGGTATTTGTGGGTGAAAAGTTCCTATTTGAAGGGGGAAGCCTGGTATTTCTTGGAGAAGATGTGATCTATTTGGGAGAAATGTGGCATTTCTGGAAGAAACTGTCCTCTTTTGGGGATAAAAGATGTATTTGTGGGTGAAAAGGTCCTATTTGAAGGGGGAATCCTGGTATTTCTTGGAGAAGCTGTGTTATATGTGGGAGAAATTTGGCATTTCTGGAAGAAACTGTCCTCTTTTGGGGATAAAAGAGGTATTTGTGGGTGAAAAGGTCTTATTACAAGGGGGAAACGTGGTATTTCTTGGAGAAGATGTGATATATTTGGGAGAAATGTGGCATTTCTGGAAGAAACTGTCCAATTTTGGGGATAAAAGAGGTATTTGTGGGTGAAAAGGTCCTATTTCAAGGGGGAAACTTGGTATTCCTTGGAGAAGATGTGATCTATTTGGGAGAAATGTGGCATTTCTTGAAGAAACTGTCCTCTTTTGGGGATAAAAGAGGTATTTGTGGGTGAAAAGGTCCTATTTGAAGGGGGAACCCTGGTATTTCTTGGAGAAGTTGTGATCTATTTGGGAGAAATCAGGCATTTCTGGAAGAAACTTTCCTATTTTGGGGATAAAAGAATTTTTTGTGGGTGAAAAGCTCCTATTTGAAGGGGGAAACCTGGTATTTCTTGGAGAAGATGTGATATATTTGGGAGAAATGTGGCCTTTCTGGCAGAAACTGTCCTCTTTTGGGGATAAAAGTGGTATTTGTGGGTGAAAAGGTCGTATTTGAAGGGGGAAACCTGGTATTTCTTGGAGAAGATGTGATATATTTGGGGGAAATGTGGCATTTCTTGAAGAAACTGTCCTATTTTGGGGATAAAAGAGGTATTTGTGGGTGAAAAGGTCCTATTTGAAGGGGGAAACCTGGTATTTCTTGGAGAAGATGTGATATATTTGGGAGAAATGTGGCATTTCTGGAAGAAACTGTCCTCTTTTGGGGATAAGAGAGGTATTTGTGGGTGAAAAGGTCCTATTTGAAGGGGGAAACCTGGTATTTCTTGGAGGAGATGTTATCTATTTGGGAGAAATTTGGCCTTTCTGGAAGAAAATGTCCAATTTGGGGGGAGAAGGCTGGTAGTTTTGGGTGAGAAGGTCCTATTTCAGGAGGAATCCTGGTATTTCTTGGAGAAGATGTGATATATTTGGGAGAAATGTGGCCTTTCTGGAAGAAAATGTCCAATTTGGGGGGAGACGGCTGGTAGTTTTGGGTGAGAAGGTCCTCTTTCAGGAGGAATCCTGGCATTTCTTGGAGAAGATGTGATATATTTGGGAGAAATGTGGCATTTCTGGAAGAAACTGTCCTCTTTTGGGGATAAAAGAGGTATTAGTGGTTGAAAACGTCCTATTTGAAGGGGGAAACCTGGTATTTCTTGGAGAAGATGTGATCTATTTGGGAGAAATGTGGCATGTCTGGAAAAAACTGTCCTCTTTTGGGGATAAAAGAGGTATTTGTGGGTGAAAAGGTCGTATTTGCAGGGGGAAACGTGGTATTTCTTGGAGAAGATGTGATCTATTTGGGAGAAATGTGGCATTCCTGGAAGAAACTGTCCTCTTTTGGGGATAAAAGAGGTTTTTTTTGGGGAAAAGGTCCTATTTGAAGGGGGAAAGCTGGTATTTCTTGGAGAAGATGTGATATATTTGGGAGAAATGTGGCATTTCTGGAAGAAACTGTCCTCTTATGGGGATAAAAGAGGTATTTGTGGGAGAAAAGGTCCTATTTGAAGGGGGAAACCTGATATTTCTTGGAGAAGATGTGATATATCTGGGCGAAATGTGGCCTTTCTGGAAGAAACTGTCCTATTTTGGGGATAAAAGAGGTATTTGTGGGTGAAAAGGTCCTATTTGAAGGGGGAACCCTGGTATTTCTTGGAGAAGATGTGATATATTTGGGAGAAATGTGGCCTTTCTAGAAGAAACTGACCTATTTGGGGGAGAAGCCTGCTATTAGTGGGTGAAAAGGTCCTATTTCCTGGGGAAAGCTGGCATTTCTTGGAGAAGATGTGATATATTTGGGAGAAATGTGGCATTTCTGGAAGAAACTGTCCAATTTAGGGGATAAAACAGGTATTTGTGGGTGAAAAGGTCCTATTTGAAGGGGGAAACCTGGTATTTCTTGGAGAAGATGTGATATATTTGGGAGAAATGTGGCATTTCTGGAAGAAACTGTCCTCTTTTGGGGATAAAAAAGGTATTTGTGGGTGAAAAGGTCCTATTTCTAGGGGGAAACGTGGTATTTCGTGGAGAAGATGTGATCTATTTTTGGAGAAATGTGGCATTTCTGGAAGAAACTGTCCTATTTGAGGGATAAAAGAGGTATTTGTGGGTGAAAAGTTCCTATTTCCAGGGGTAAACCAGGTGTTTCTTGGAGAAGATGTGATATATTTGGGAGAAATGTGGAATGTCTGGAAGAATCTGTCCTCTTTTGGGGATAAAAGAGGTATTGGTGGGTGAAAAGGTCCTATTTGAAGGGGGAAAGCTGGTATTGCTTTAGAAGATGTGATATATTTGGGAGAAATCTGGCCATTCTGGAAGAAACTGTCCTCTTTTGGGGATAAAACAGGTATCTGTGGGGGAAAAAGTCGTATTTGAAGGGGAAAGCTGGTATTTCTTGGAGAAGATGTGATATATTTGGGTGAAATGTGGCATTTCTGTCAGAAACTTTCCTATTTTTGGGATAAAAGAGGCATTTGTGGGTGAAAAGGTCCTATTTGAAGGGGGAAACGTGGTATTTCTTGGAGAAGATGTGATATATTTGGGAGAAATGTGGCATTTCTGGAAGAAACTGTCCTCTTTTGGGGATAAAAGAGGTATTTGTGGGTGAAAAGGTCCTATTTGAAGGGGGAAAGCTGGTATTTCTAGGAGGAGATGTGATATATTTGGGAGAAATGTGGCATTTCTGGAAGAAACTGTCCTCTTTTGGGGATAAAAGAGGTATTTGTGGGTGATAAGGTCCTATTTCAGGTGGAATCCTGGTATTTCTTGGAGAAGATGTGATATATTTGGGAGAAATGTGGCATGTCTGGAAAAAACTGTCCTCTTTTGGGGATGAAACAGGTATTTGTGGGTGAGAAGGTCCTATTTGAAGGGGGAAAGCTGGTATTTCTTGGAGAAGATGTGATATATTTGGGAGAAATGTGGCATTCCTGGAAGAAACTGTCCTCTTTTGGGGATAAAAGAGGTATTTGTGGGTGAAAAGGTCTTATTTGAAGGGGGAAACCTGGTATTTCATGGAGAAGATGTGATATATTTGGGATAAATGTGGCCTTTCTGGAAGAAACTGTCCTATTTTGGGGATAAAACAGGTATTTGTAGGTGAAAAGGTCCTATTTGAAGGGGGAAAGCTGGTATTTCTTGGAGAAGATGTGATATATTTGGGAGAAATGTGGCATTTCTGGAAGAAACTGTCCTCTTTTGGGGATAAAAGAGGTATTTGTGGGAGAAAAGGTCCTATTTGAAGGGGGAAACCTGGTATTTCTTGAAGGAGATGTGATATATTTGGGCGAAATGTGGCCTTTCTGGAAGAAACTGTCCTCTTTTGGGGATAAAACAGGTATTTGTGGGTGAAAAGGTCCTATTTGAAGGGGGAACCCTGGTATTTCTTGGAGAAGATGTGATATATTTGGGAGAAATGTGGCCTTTCTAGAAGAAACTGACCTATTTGGGGGAGAAGCCAGCTATTAGTGGGTGAAAAGGTCCTATTTCCTGAGGAAAGCTGTCATTTCTTGGAGAAGATGTGATATATTTGGGAGAAATGTGGCATTTCTGGAAGAAACTGTCCAATTTAGGGGATAAAACAGGTATTTGTGGGTGAAAAGGTCCTATTTGAAGGGGGAAACCTGGTATTTCTTGGAGAAGATGTGATATGTTTGGGAGAAATGTGGCATTTCTGGAAGAAACTGTCCTATTTGGGGGGAGAAGGCTGGTATCTGTGGAGAAAAGGTCCTATTTGAAGGGGGAAAGCAGGTATTTCTTGGAGAAGATGTGATATATTTGGGAGAAATCTGGCCTTTCTGGAAGAAAATGTCCAATTTGGGGGGAGAAGGCTGGTAGTTTTGGGTGAGAAGGTCCTCTTTCAGGAGGAATCCTGGTATTTCTTGGAGAAGATGTGATCTATTTGGGAGAAATGTGGCATTTCTGGAAGAAACTGTCCTCTTTTGGGGATAAAAGAGGTATTTGTGGGTGAAAAGGTCGTATTTGCAGGGGGAAACGTGGTATTTCTTGGAGAAGATGTGATATATTTGGAAGAAATCTGGCATTCCTGGAAGAAACTGTCCTCTTTTGGGGATAAAAGAGGTTTTTTTGGGGAAAAGGTCCTATTTGAAGGGGGAAAGCTGGTATTTCTTGGAGAAGATGTGATATATTTGGGAGAAATGTGGCATTTCTGGAAGAAACTGTCCTCTTATGGGGATAGAACAGGTTTTTGTGGGGGAAAAGGTCCTATTTGAAGGGGAAAACCTGGTATTTCTTGGAGAAGATGTGATATATTTGGGAGAAATGTGGCATGTCTGGAAGAAAATGTCCTATTTGTGGGGTGAAGGGTGGTATTTGTGGGAGAAAAGTTCCTATTTCAGGAGGAATCCTGGTATTTCTTGGAGGAGACGTGATATGTTTGGGAGAAATGTGGCATTTCTGGAAGAAACTGTCTTATTTTGGGGATAAAAGAGGTATTTGTGGGTGAAAAGGACCTATTTGAAGGGGGAAAGCCGGTATTTCTTGGAGAAGATGTGATATATTTGGGAGAAATGTGGCATTTCTGGAAGAAACTGTCCTATTTGGGGGAGAAGCTTGCTATTAATGGGTGAAAAGGTCCTATATGAAGGGGGAAAGCTGGTATTTCTTGGAGAAGATGTGATCTATATGGGAGAAATGTGGCATGTCTGGAAGAAACTGTCCTCTTTTGGGGATAAAAGAGGTATTTGTGGGTGAAAAGGTCCTATTTGAAGGGGGAAACGTGGTATTTCTTGGAGAAGATGTGATATGTTTGGGAGAAATGTGGCATTTCTGGAAGAAACTGTCCTATTTGGGGGGAGAAGGCTGGTATTTGTGGGAGATAAGGTCCTATTTGAAGGGGGAAACCTGGTATTTCTTGGAGAAGATGTGATATATTTGGGAGAAATGTGGCATGTCTGGAAGAAACTGTCCTCTTTTGGGGATAAAAGAGGTATTTGTGGGTGATAAGGTCCTATTTGAAGTGGGAAACGTGGTATTTCTTGGAGAAGATGTGATATATTTGGGACAAATCAGGCATTTCTGGCAGAAACTGTCCTATTTTGGGGATAAAAGAGGTATTTGTGGGTGAAAAGGTCCTATTTGAAGGGGGAAACCTGGTATTTCTTGGAGAAGATGTGATATGTTTGGGAGAAATGTGGCCTTTCTGGCAGAAACTGTCCTATTTTGGGGATGAAACAGGTATTTGTGGGTGAAAAGGTCCTATTTGAAGGGGGAAACCTGGTATTTCTTGGAGAATATGTGATCTATTTGGGAGAAATGAGGCATGTCTGGAAGAAACTGTCCTCTTTTGGGGATAAAACAGGTATTTGTGGGTGAAAAGGTCCTATTTGAAGGGGGAAACCTGGTATTTCTTGGAGAAGATGTGGTATATTAGGGAGAAATGTGGCATTTCTGGAAGAAACTGTCCTCTTTTGGGGATAAAAGAGGTATTTGTGGGTGAAAAGGTCCTATTTGAAGGAGGAAACCTGGTATTTCTTGGAGAAGATGTGATATATTTGGGAGAAATGTGGCCTTTCTGGAAGAAACTGTCCTATTTTGGGGATGAAACAGGTATTTGTGGGTGAAAAGGTCCTATTTGAAGGGGGAATCCTGGTATTTCTTGGAGAAGCTGTGTTATATGTGGGAGAAATTTGGCATTTCTGGAAGAAACTGTCCTCTTTTGGGGATAAAAGAGGTATTTGTGGGTGAAAAGGTCTTATTACAAGGGGGAAACCTGGTATTTCTTGGAGAAGATGTGCTATATTTGGGAGAAATGTTGTCTTTCTGGAAGAAAATGTCCTATTTGAGGGATAGAACAGGTAATTGTGGGAGAAATGGTCCTATATGAAGGGGGAAACCTGGTATTTCTTGGAGAAGATGTGATATATTTGGGAGAAATGTGGCATGTCTGGAAGAAAATGTCCTATTTTGGGGATAAAACAGGTATTTGTGGGAGAAAAGGTCCTATTTGAAGGGGGAAAGCTGGTATTTCTTGGAGAAGATGTGATATATTTGGGAGAAATGTGGCATTTCTGGAAGAAACTGTCCAATTTAGGGGATAAAAGAGGTATTTGTGGGTGAAAAGGTCCTATTTCAAGGGGGAAACTTGGTATTCCTTGGAGAAGATGTGATCTATTTGGGAGAAATGTGGCATTTCTTGAAGAAACTGTCCTATTTTGGGGATAAAAGAGGTATTTGTGGGTGAAAAGGTCCTATTTGAAGGGGGAAACCTGGTATTTCTTGAAGAAGATGTGATCTATTTGGGAGAAATCTGGCATTTCTGGAAGAAACTTTCCTATTTTGGGGATAAAAGAATTTTTTGTGGGTGAAAAGCTCCTATTTGAAGGGGGAAACCTGGTATTTCTTGGAGAAGATGTGATATATTTGGGAGAAATGTGGCCTTTCGGGCAGAAACTGTCCTCTTTTGGGGATAAAAGTGGTATTTGTGGGTGAAAAGGTCGTATTTGAAGGGGGAAACCTGGTATTTCTTGGAGAAGATGTGATATATTTGGGGGAAATGTGGCATTTCTTGAAGAAACTGTCCTATTTTGGGGATAAAAGAGGTATTTGTGGGTGAAAAGGTCCTATTTGAAGGGGGAAACCTGGTATTTCTTGGAGAAGATGTGATCTATTTGGGAGAAATGTGGCATTTCTGGAAGAAACTGTCCTCTTTTGGGGATAAAAGAGGTATTTGTGGGTGAAAAGGTTCTATTTGAAGGGGGAAAGCTGGTATTTCTTGGAGGAGATGTGATCTATTTGGGAGAAATGTGGCCTTTCTGGAAGAAAATGTCCAATTTGGGGGGAGAAGGCTGGTAGTTAAGGGTGAGATGGTCCTATTTCAGGAGGAATCCTGGTATTTCTTGGAGAAGATGTGATCTATTTGGGAGAAATGTGGCATTTCTGGAAGAAAATGTCCAATTTGGGGGGAGAAGGCTGGTAGTTTTGGGTGAGAAGGTCCTCTTTCAGGAGGAATCCTGGCATTTCTTGGAGAAGATGTGATATATTTGGGCGAAATGTGGCCTTTCTGGAAGAAACTGTCCTCTTTTGGGGATAAAAGAGGTATTTGTGGGTGAAAAGGTCCTATTTGAAGGGGGAAACGTGGTATTTCTTGGAGAAGATGTGATATATTTGGGACAAATCAGGCATTTCTGGCGGAAACTGTCCTATTTTGGGGATAAAATAGGTATTTCATGGAGAAATGTCCTAATTCAAGGGGGAAACCT
This sequence comes from Lophura swinhoii, assembly GCA_030408155.1. Classification (NCBI taxonomy): domain Eukaryota; kingdom Metazoa; phylum Chordata; class Aves; order Galliformes; family Phasianidae; genus Lophura; species Lophura swinhoii. The sequence goes on from JASCYN010000149.1 coordinate 8,491,609, forward strand.
GGTATTTCTTGGAGGAGTTGTGATGTATTTGGGAGAAATGTGGTATTTCTGGAAGAAAATTTCCAATTTGAGGGATAAAAGAGGTATTTGTGGGTGAAAAGGTCCTATTTGAAGGGGGAACCCTGGTATTTCTTGGAGAAGATGTGATCTATTTGGGAGAAATGTGGCATGTCTGGAAGAAACTGTCCTCTTTTGGGGATAAAAGAGGTATTTGTGGGTGAAAAGGACCTATTTGAAGGGGGAAAGCCGGTATTTCTTGGAGAAGATGTGATATATTTGGGAGAAATGTGGCATTTCTGGAAGAAACTGTCCTATTTGGGGGAGAAGCTTGCTATTAATGGGTGAAAAGGTCCTATATGAAGGGGGAAAGCTGGTATTTCTTGGAGAAGATGTGATCTATATGGGAGAAATGTGGCATGTCTGGAAGAAACTGTCCTCTTTTGGGGATAAAAGAGGTATTTGTGGGTGAAAAGGTCCTATTTGAAGGGGGAAACGTGGTATTTCTTGGAGAAGATGTGATATGTTTGGGAGAAATGTGGCATTTCTGGAAGAAACTGTCCTATTTGGGGGGAGAAGGCTGGTATTTGTGGGAGATAAGGTCCTATTTGAAGGGGGAAACCTGGTATTTCTTGGAGAAGATGTGATATATTTGGGAGAAATGTGGCATGTCTGGAAGAAACTGTCCTCTTTTGGGGATAAAAGAGGTATTTGTGGGTGATAAGGTCCTATTTGAAGGGGGAAACGTGGTATTTCTTGGAGAAGATGTGATATATTTGGGACAAATCAGGCATTTCTGGCAGAAACTGTCCTATTTTGGGGATAAAAGAGGTATTTGTGGGTGAAAAGGTCCTATTTGAAGGGGGAAACCTGGTATTTCTTGGAGAAGATGTGATATGTTTGGGAGAAATGTGGCCTTTCTGGCAGAAACTGTCCTATTTTGGGGATGAAACAGGTATTTGTGGGTGAAAAGGTCCTATTTGAAGGGGGAAACCTGGTATTTCTTGGAGAATATGTGATCTATTTGGGAGAAATGAGGCATGTCTGGAAGAAACTGTCCTCTTTTGGGGATAAAACAGGTATTTGTGGGTGAAAAGGTCCTATTTGAAGGGGGAAACCTGGTATTTCTTGGAGAAGATGTGGTATATTAGGGAGAAATGTGGCATTTCTGGAAGAAACTGTCCTCTTTTGGGGATAAAAGAGGTATTTGTGGGTGAAAAGGTCCTATTTGAAGGAGGAAACCTGGTATTTCTTGGAGAAGATGTGATATATTTGGGAGAAATGTGGCCTTTCTGGAAGAAACTGTCCTATTTTGGGGATGAAACAGGTATTTGTGGGTGAAAAGGTCCTATTTGAAGGGGGAATCCTGGTATTTCTTGGAGAAGCTGTGTTATATGTGGGAGAAATTTGGCATTTCTGGAAGAAACTGTCCTCTTTTGGGGATAAAAGAGGTATTTGTGGGTGAAAAGGTCTTATTACAAGGGGGAAACCTGGTATTTCTTGGAGAAGATGTGCTATATTTGGGAGAAATGTTGTCTTTCTGGAAGAAAATGTCCTATTTGAGGGATAGAACAGGTAATTGTGGGAGAAATGGTCCTATATGAAGGGGGAAACCTGGTATTTCTTGGAGAAGATGTGATATATTTGGGAGAAATGTGGCATGTCTGGAAGAAAATGTCCTCTTTTGGGGATAAAACAGGTATTTGTGGGAGAAAAGGTCCTATTTGAAGGGGGAAAGCTGGTATTTCTTGGAGAAGATGTGATATATTTGGGAGAAATGTGGCATTTCTGGAAGAAACTGTCCAATTTAGGGGATAAAAGAGGTATTTGTGGGTGAAAAGGTCCTATTTCAAGGGGGAAACTTGGTATTCCTTGGAGAAGATGTGATCTATTTGGGAGAAATGTGGCATTTCTTGAAGAAACTGTCCTCTTTTGGGGATAAAAGAGGTATTTGTGGGTGAAAAGGTCCTATTTGAAGGGGGAAACCTGGTATTTCTTGAAGAAGATGTGATCTATTTGGGAGAAATCTGGCATTTCTGGAAGAAACTTTCCTATTTTGGGGATAAAAGAATTTTTTGTGGGTGAAAAGCTCCTATTTGAAGGGGGAAACCTGGTATTTCTTGGAGAAGATGTGATATATTTGGGAGAAATGTGGCCTTTCGGGCAGATACTGTCCTCTTTTGGGGATAAAAGTGGTATTTGTGGGTGAAAAGGTCGTATTTGAAGGGGGAAACCTGGTATTTCTTGGAGAAGATGTGATATATTTGGGGGAAATGTGGCATTTCTTGAAGAAACTGTCCTATTTTGGGGATAAAAGAGGTATTTGTGGGTGAAAAGGTCCTATTTGAAGGGGGAAACCTGGTATTTCTTGGAGAAGATGTGATCTATTTGGGAGAAATGTGGCATTTCTGGAAGAAACTGTCCTCTTTTGGGGATAAAAGAGGTATTTGTGGGTGAAAAGGTTCTATTTGAAGGGGGGAAAGCTGGTATTTCTTGGAGGAGATGTGATCTATTTGGGAGAAATGTGGCCTTTCTGGAAGAAAATGTCCAATTTGGGGGGAGAAGGCTGGTAGTTTAGGGTGAGATGGTCCTATTTCAGGAGGAATCCTGGTATTTCTTGGAGAAGATGTGATCTATTTGGGAGAAATGTGGCATTTCTGGAAGAAAATGTCCAATTTGGGGGGAGAAGGCTGGTAGTTTTGGGTGAGAAGGTCCTCTTTCAGGAGGAATCCTGGTATTTCTTGGAGAAGATGTGATATATTTGGGCGAAATGTGGCCTTTCTGGAAGAAACTGTGCTCTTTTGGGGATAAAAGAGGTATTTGTGGGTGAAAAGGTCCTATTTGAAGGGGGAAACGTGGTATTTCTTGGAGAAGATGTGATATATTTGGGACAAATCAGGCATTTCTGGCGGAAACTGTCCTATTTTGGGGATAAAATAGGTATTTCATGGAGAAATGTCCTAATTCAAGGGGGAAACCTGGTATTTCTTGGAGGAGTTGTGATGTATTTGGGAGAAATGTGGTATTTCTGGAAGAAAATTTCCAATTTGAGGGATAAAAGAGGTATTTGTGGGTGAAAAGGTCCTATTTGAAGGGGGAACCCTGGTATTTCTTGGAGAAGATGTGATCTATTTGGGAGAAATGTGGCATGTCTGGAAGAAACTGTCCTCTTTTGGGGATAAAAGAGGTATTTGTGGGTGAAAAGGTCCTATTTGAAGGGGGTAACGTGGTATTTCTTGGAGAAGATGTGATATGTTTGGGAGAAATGTGCCATTTCTGGAAGAAACTGTCCTCTTTTGAGGATAAAAGAGGTTTTTTTGGGGATAAGGTCCTATTTGAAGGGGGAAACGTGGTATTTCTTGGAGAAGATATGATATATTTGGGAGAAATGTGGCATTTCTTGAAGAAACTCTCCTCTTATGGGAATAGAACAGGTATTTGTGGGTGAAAAGGTCCTATTTCCAGGGGAAAACCTGGTATTTCTTGGAGAAGATGTGATCTATTTGGGAGAAATGTGGCATTTCTGGAAGAAACTGTCCTCTTTTGGGGATAAAACAGGTATTTGTGGGTGAGAAGGTCCTATTTGAAGGGGGAAAGCTGCTATTTCAAGGAGGAGATGTGATATATTTGGGAGAAATGTGGCATTTCTGGAAGAAACTGTCCTCTTTTGGGGATAAAAGAGGTATTTGTGGGTGAAAAGGTCCTATTTCAGGTGGAATCCTTGTATTTCTTGGAGAAGATGTGATATATTTGGGAGAAATGTGGCATGTCCGGATGAAACTGTCCTCTTTTGGGGATAAAAGAGGTATTTGTGGGTGAAAAGGTCCTATTTGAAGGGGGAAACCTGTTATTTCTTGGAGAAGATGTGATCTATTTGGGAGAAATGTGGCATTTCTGGAAGAAAATGTCCTCTTTTGGGGATAAAAGTGGTATTTGTGGGTGAGAATGTCCTATTTGAAGGAGGAAAGCTGGTATTTCTTGGAGAAGATGTGATATATTTGGGAGAAATGTGGCATTTCTGGAAGAAACTCTCCTCTTTTGGGGATAAAAGAGGTATTTGTGGGAGATAAGGTCCTATTTCCAGGGGGAAACCTGGTATTTCTTGGAGAAGATGTGATATATTTGGGAGAAATGTGGCATTTCTGGAAGGAACTGTCCTCTAATGGGGATGAAACAGGTATTTTTGGGTGAAAAGGTCCTATTTGAAGGGGGAAAGCCGGTAGTTCTTGCAAGAGATGTGATATATTTGGGAGAAATATGGCATGTCTGGAAGAAACTGTCCTCTTTTGGGGATAAAAGAGGTATTTGTGGGAGAAAAGGTCCTATTTGAAGGGGGAAAGCTGGTATTTCTTGGAGAAGATGTGATATATTTGGGAGAAATATGGCCTTTCTGGAAGAAAATGTCCAATTTGGGGGGAGAAGGCTGGTAGTTTTGGGTGAGAAGGTCCTCTTTCAGGAGGAATCCTGGCATTTCTTGGAGAAGATGTGATATATTTGGGAGAAATGTGGCATTTCTGGCAGAAACTGTCCTCTTTTGGGGATAAAAGAGGTATTAGTGGTTGAAAAGGTCCTATTTGAAGGGGGAACCCTGGTATTTCTTGGAGAAGATGTGATCTATTTGGGAGAAATGTGGCATTTCTGGAAGAAAATGTCCTCTTTTGGGGATAAAAGAGGTATTTCATGGAGAAAAGGTCCTAATTCAAGGGGGAAACCTGATATTTCTTGGAGGAGTTGTGATATATTTGGGAGACATGTGGTATTTCTGGAAGAAAATGTCCAATTTGAGGGATAAAAGAGGTATTTGTGGGAGAAAAGGTCCTATTTGAAGGGGGAACCCTGGTATTTCTTGGAGAAGATGTGATATATTTGGGAGAAATGTGGCATGTCTGGAAGAAACTGTCGTATTCTTGGGATAAAAGAGGTATTTGTGGGTGAAAAGGTCCTATTTGAAGGGGGAAACGTGGTATTTCTCGGAGAAGATGTGATATATTTGGGAGAAATGTGGCATTTCTGGAAGAAACTGTCCTCTTTTGGGGATAAAACAGGTACTTGTGGGTGAAAAGGTCCTATTTGAAGGGGGAAACGTGGTATTTCTTGGAGAAGATGTGATATGTTTGGGAGAAATGTGGCATTTCTGGAAGAAACTGTACTCTTTTGGGGATAAAGGAGGTATTTGTGGGTGAAAAGGTCCTATTTCCACGGGAAAACCTGGTATTTCTTGGAGAAGATGTGATATATTTGGGAGAAATGTGGCATTTCTGCAAGAAACTGTCCTCTTTTGGGGATAAAAGAGGTATTAGTAATTGAAAAGGTCCTATTTGAAGGGGGAAACCTGGTATTTCTTGGAGAAGAGGTGATATATTTGGGAGAAATGTGGCATTTCTGGAAGAAACTGTCCTATTTTGGGGATAAAAGAATTTTTTGTGGGAGAAAAGTTCCTATTTGAAGTGGGAAGCGAGGTATTTCTTGGAGAAGATGTGATATATTTGGGAGAAATGTGGCATTTCTGGAAGAAACTGTCCTCTTATGGGGATAGAACAGGTATTTGTGGGTGAAAAGGTCCTATTTCCAGGGAGAAACGTTGTATTTCTTGGAGAAGATGCGGTATATTAGGGACAAATGAGGCCTTTCTGGAAGAAAATGTCCTCTTTTGGGGATAAAAGAGGTATTTGTGGGTGAAAAGATCCTATTTGAAGGGGGAAACCTGGTATTTCTTGGAGGAGATGTGATCTATTTGGGAGAAATGTGGCATTTCTTGAGGAAACTGTGCTCTTTTGGGGATAAAAGTGGTATTTGTCGGTGAAAAGGTCCTATTTGAAGGGGGAAACCTGGTATTTCTTGGAGAAGATGAGATATATTTGGGAGAAATGTGGCATTTCTGGAAGAAACTGTCCTCTTTTGGGGATAAAAGAGGTATTTGTTGGTGAAAAGGTCCTATTTCTTGGGGGAAACCTGGTATTTCTTGGAGAAGATGTGATATATTTGGGAGACATCTGGCATTTCTGGAAGAAAATGTCCAATTTGAGGGATAAAAGAGGTATTTGTGGGTGAAAAGTTCCTGTTTCCTGGGGTAAACCAGTTATTTCTTAGAGAAGATGTGATATATTTAGGAGAAATGTGGCATGTCTGGAAGAATCTGTCCTCTTTTGGGTATAAAAGATGTATTTGTGGGTGAAAAGTTCCTATTTGAATGGGGAAAGCTGGTATTTCTTGGAGAAGATGTGATATATATGGGAGAAATGTGGCATTTCTGGCAGAAACTGTCCTCTTTTGGGGATAAAACAGGTATCTGTGGGTGAAAAGGTCCTATTTGAAGTGGGAAACGTGGTATTTCTTGGAGAAGATGATATATATTTGGGAGAAATGTGGCATGTCTGGAAGAAACTGTTCTCATTTGGGGATAAAAGAGGTATTTGTGGGTGAAAAGGTCCTATTTGAAGGGGGAAACCTGGTATTTCTTGGAGAAGATGTGATCTATTTGGGTGAAATGTGGCATTTCTGGAAGAAACTTTCATATTTTGGGGATAAAAGAGGTATCTGTGGGTGAAAAGGTCCTATTTGAAGGGGGAAACGTGGTATATCTTGGGGAAGATGTGATGTATTTGGGTGAAATGTGACATTTCTGGAAGAAACTTTCCTATTTTGGGGATAAAAGAGGTATCTGTGGGTGAAAAGGTCCTATTTGAAGGGGGAAACCTGGTATTTCTTGGAGAAGAGGTGATATATTTGGGAGAAATGTGGCATTTCTGGAAGAAACTGTCCTATTTTGGGGATAAAAGAATTTTTTGTGGGAGAAAAGTTCCTATTTGAAGTGGGAAGCGAGGTATTTCTTGGAGAAGATGTGATATATTTGGGAGAAATGTGGCATTTCTGGAAGAAACTGTCCTCTTATGGGGATAGAACAGGTATTTGTGGGTGAAAAGGTCCTATTTCCAGGGAGAAACGTTGTATTTCTTGGAGAAGATGCGGTATATTAGGGACAAATGAGGCCTTTCTGGAAGAAAATGTCCTCTTTTGGGGATAAAAGAGGTATTTGTGGGTGAAAAGATCCTATTTGAAGGGGGAAACCTGGTATTTCTTGGAGGAGATGTGATCTATTGGGAGAAATGTGGCATTTCTTGAGGAAACTGTGCTCTTTGGGGATAAAAGTGGTATTTGTCGGTGAAAAGGTCCTATTTGAAGGGGGAAACCTGGTATTTCTTGGAGAAGATGAGATATATTTGGGAGAAATGTGGCATTTCTGGAAGAAACTGTCCTCTTTTGGGATAAAAGAGGTATTTGTTGGTGAAAAGGTCCTATTTCTTGGGGGAAACCTGGTATTTCTTGGAGAAGATGTGATATATTTGGGAGACATCTGGCATTTCTGGAAGAAAATGTCCAATTTGAGGGATAAAAGAGGTATTTGTGGGTGAAAAGTTCCTGTTTCCTGGGGGTAAACCAGTTATTTCTTAGAGAAGATGTGATATATTTAGGAGAAATGTGGCATGTCTGGAAGAATCTGTCCTCTTTTGGGTATAAAAGATGTATTTGTGGGTGAAAAGTTCCTATTTGAATGGGGAAAGCTGGTATTTCTTGGAGAAGATGTGATATATATGGGAGAAATGTGGCATTTCTGGCAGAAACTGTCCTCTTTTGGGGATAAAACAGGTATCTGTGGGTGAAAAGGTCCTATTTGAAGTGGGAAACGTGGTATTTCTTGGAGAAGATGATATATATTTGGGAGAAATGTGGCATGTCTGGAAGAAACTGTTCTCATTTGGGGATAAAAGAGGTATTTGTGGGTGAAAAGGTCCTATTTGAAGGGGGAAACCTGGTATTTCTTGGAGAAGATGTGATCTATTTGGGTGAAATGTGGCATTTCTGGAAGAAACTTTCATATTTTGGGGATAAAAGAGGTATCTGTGGGTGAAAAGGTCCTATTTGAAGGGGGAAACGTGGTATATCTTGGGGAAGATGTGATGTATTTGGGTGAAATGTGACATTTCTGGAAGAAACTTTCCTATTTTGGGGATAAAAGAGGTATCTGTGGGTGAAAAGGTCCTATTTGAAGGGGGGGAAACGTGGTATATCTTGAGAAGATGTGGTATATTTGGAGAAATGTGGCATGTCGGGAAGAATCTGTCCTCTTTTGGGGATAAAAGAGGTATTTGTGGGTGAAAAGTTCCTATTTGAAGGGGGAAAGCTGGTATTTCTTGGAGAAGATGTGATATATTTGGGAGAAATCTGGCATTTCTGGAAGAAACTGTCGTATTTTGGGATAAAAGAGGTATTTGTGGGTGATAAGGTCCTATTTCCAGGGGGAAACCTGGTATTTCTTGTAGAATATGTGATATATTTGGGAGAAATGTGGCATTTCTGGAAGGAATTGTCCTCTTTTGGGGATAAAAGCGGTATTTGTGGGAGAAAAGGTCCTATTTGAAGGGGAAAGCTGGATGTTCTTGCAGGAGATGTGATATATTTGGGAGAAATGTGGCCATTCTGGCAGAAACTGTCCTCTTTTGGGGATAAATGAGGTATATGTGGGTGAAAAGGTCCTATTTGAAGGGGGAAACATGGTATTTCTTGGAGAAGATGTGATACATTTGGGAGAAATCTGGCCTTTCTGGCAGAAACTGTCCTATTTTGGGGATAAAAGAGGTATTTCTGGGAGAAAAGTTCCTATTTGAAGGGGGGAAAGCTGGTATTTCTGTGGCCTTTCTGGAAGAAACTGTCCTCTTTTGGGGATAAAACAGGTATTTGTGGGTGAAAAGGTCCTATTTGAAGGGGGAAAGCTGGTAATTCTATGAGGAGATGTGATATGTTTGGGAGAAATGTGGCGTTTCTGGAAGAAACTGTCCTCTTTTGGGGATAAAAGAGGTATTTGTGGGTGAAAAGGTCCTATTTCCAGGGGAAAACCTGGTATTTCTTGGAGAAGATGTGATCTATTTGGGAGAAATGTGGCATGTCTGGAAGAAAATGTCCTATTTGGGGCGAGAAGGCTGGTATTTGTGGGGGAAAGGGTCCTATATGAAGGGGGGAAACCTGGTATTTCTTGGAGAAGATGTGATATATTTGGGAGAAATGTGGCCTTTCTGGAAGAAACTGTCCTATTTTGGGGATTAAAGAGGTATTTGTGGGTGAAAAGGTCCTATTTGAAGGGGGAAAGCTGGTATTTCTTGGAGAAGATGTGATCTATTTGGGAGAAATGTGGCCTTTCTGGAAGAAACTGTCCTATTTTGGGGATAAAAGAGGTATTTGTGGGTGAAAAGGTCCTATTCGAAGGGGGAAACCTGGTATTTCTTGGAGAAGCTGTGATATATTTAGAGAAACCTGGCAATTTCTGGAAGAAACAGTCTCTTTTGGGGATACAACAGGTATTTGTAGGTTAAAAATTCCTATTTCAGGAGGAATCCTTGCATTTCTTGGAGAAGATGTGATATGTTTGGGAGAAATGTGGCATTTCTGGAAGAAACTGTCCTATTTTGGGGTTAAACCAGGTATTTGTGGGTGAAAAGGTCCTATTTGAAGGGGAAAACCTGGTATTTCTTGGAGAAGATGTGATCTATTTGGGAGAAATGTGGCATTACTGAAGAAACTGTCCTCTTTTGGGATAAAAGAGGTATTTGTGGGAGAAAAGGTCCTATTTGAAGGGGGGAAACCTGGTATTTCTTGGAGAAGATGTGATATAATTGGGAGAAATGTGGCATTTCTGGAAGAAACTGTCCTCTTTTGGGGATAAAAGTGGTATTTGTGGGTGAGAAGGTCCTATTTCAAGGGGGAAACCTGGTATTTCTTGAGAAGATGTGATATATTTGGGAGAAATGTGGCATTTCTGGAAGAAACTGTCCTCTTTTGGGATAAAAGAGGTATTTGTGGGTGAAAAGGTCCTATTTGAAGGGGGAAACGTGGTATTTCTTGGAGAAGAGGTGATATATTTGGGAGAAATGTGGCATGTCTGGAAGAAACTGCCCTCTTTTGGGGATAAAAGAGGTATTTGTGGGTGAAAAGGTCCTATTTGAAGGGGGAAACGTGGTATTTCTTGGAGAAGATGTGATATATTTGGGAGAAATGTGGCATTTCTGGAAGAAACTGTCGTATTCTGGGGATAAAAGAGGTATTTGTGGGTGAAAAGGTCCTATTTGAAGGGGGAAACCTGGTATTTCTTGAGAAGATGTGATATATTTGGGAGAAATGTGGCATTTCTGGAAGAAACTGTCCTCTTTTGGGGATAAAAGTGGTATTTCATGGAGAAAAGGTCTTAATTGAAGGGGGAAACCTGGTATTTCTTGGAGGAGTTGTGATATATTTGGGAGAAATGTGGCATTTCTGGAAGAAACTGTCCTCTTTTGGGGATAAAAGAGGTATTTGTGGGAGAAAAGTTCCTATTTGAAGGGGGAACCCTGGTATTTCTTGGAGAAGATGTGATATATTTGGGTGAAATGTGGGATGTCTGGAAAAAACTGTCCTATTTTGGGGATAAAAGAGGTATTAGTGGGTGAAAAGGTCCTATTTGAAGGGGGAAAGCTGGTATTTCTTGGAGAAGATGTGATGTATTTGGAGAAATGTGGCATTCCTGGAAGAAACTGTCCTCTTTTGAGGATAAAAGAGGTTTTTTTGGGGAAAAGGTCCTATTTGAAGGGGAAACGTGGTATTTCTTGGAGAAGATATGATATATTTGGGAGAAATGTGGCATTTCTTGAAGAAACTCTCCTCTTATGGGGATAGAACAGGTATTTGTGGGTGAAAAGGTCCTATTTGAAGGGGGAAACCTGGTATTTCTTGGAGAAGATGTGATATATTTGGGAGAAATGTGGCATTTCTGGAAGAAACTGTCCTCTTTTGGGGATAAAACAGGTATTTGTGGGTGAGAAGGTCCTATTTGAAGGGGGAAAGCTGCTATTTCTAGGAGGAGATGTGATATATTTGGGAGAAATGTGGCATTTCTGGAAGAAACTGTCCTATTTTGGGGATAAAAGAGGTATTTGTGGGTGAAAAGGTCCTATTTCAGGTGGAATCCTTGTATTTCTTGGAGAAGATGTGATATATTTGGGAGAAATGTGGCATGTCCGGAAGAAACTGTCCTATTTTGGGGATAAAAGAGGTATTTGTGGGTGAAAAGGTCCTATTTGAAGGGGGAAACGTGGTATTTCTTGGAGAAGATGTGATATATTTGGGAGAAATGTGGCATTTCTGGAAGAAAATGTCCTATTTTGGGGATAAAAGTGGTATTTGTGGGTGAGAATGTCCTATTTGAAGGAGGAAAGCTGGTATTTCTTGGAGAAGATGTGATATATTTGGGAGAAATGTGGCATTTCTGGAAGAAACTGTCCTCTTTTGGGGATAAAAGAGGTATTTGTGGGAGAAAAGGTCCTATTTCCAGGGGGGAAACCTGGTATTTCTTGGAGAAGATGTGATATATTTGGGAGAAATGTGGCATTTCTGGAAGGAACTGTCCTCTAATGGGGATGAAACAGGTATTTTTGGGTGAAAAGGTCCTATTTGAAGGGGGAAACCTGGTAGTTCTTGCAAGAGATGTGATATATTTGGGAGAAATGTGGCATGTCTGGAAGAAACTGTCCTCTTTTGGGGATAAAAGAGGTTTTTTTGGGGAGAAAAGGTCCTATTTGAAGGTTGAAAGCTGGGATTTCTTGGAGAAGATGTGATATATTTGGGAGAAATGTGGCATTTCTGGAAGAAACTGTCCTATTTGGGAGATAAAAGAGGTATTTGTGGGTGAAAAGGTCCTATTTCAGGAGGAATCCTGGTATTTCTTGGAGAAGATGTGATATATTTGGGAGAAATATGGCCTTTCTGGAAGAAAATGTCCAATTTGTGGGGAGAAGGCTGGTAGTTTTGGGTGAGAAGGTCCTATTTCAGGAGGAATCTGGCATTTCTTAAAGAAGATGTGATATATTTGGGAGAAATGTGGCATTTCTGGAAGAAACTGTCCTCTTTTGGGGATAAAAGAGGTATTAGTGGTTGAAAAGGTCCTATTTGAAGGGGAACCCTAGTATTTTTTGGAGAAGATGTGATATAATTGGGAGAAATGTGGCATTTCTGGAAGAAAACGTCCTCTTTTGGGGATAAAAGAGGTATTTCATGGAGAAAAGGTCCTAATTCAAGGGGGAACCTGATATTTCTTGGAGGAGTTGTGATATATTTGGGAGACATGTGGTATTTCTGGAAGAAAATGTCCAATTTGAGGGATAAAAGAGGTATTTGTGGGTGAAAAGGTCCTATTTGAAGGGGAACCCTGGTATTTCTTGGAGAAGATGTGATATATTTGGGAGAAATGTGGCATGTCTGGAAGAAACTGTCGTATTCTGGGGATAAAATGGTATTTGTGGGTGAAAAGGTCCTATTTGAAGGGGGAAACCTGGTATTTCTTGGAGAAGATGTGATATATTTGGGAGAAATGTGGCATTTCTGGAAGAAACTGTCCTCTTTTGGGGATCAAACAGGTATTTGTGGGTGATAAGGTCCTATTTCAAGGGGGAAACCTGGTATTTCTTGGAGAAGATGTGATCTATTTGGGAGAAATGTGGCATTTCTGGAAGAAACTGTCCTCTTTTGGGGATAAAAGAGGTATTTGTGGGTGAAAAGGTACTATTTGAAGGGGGAAACCTGGTATTTCTTGGAGAAGATGTGATCTATTTGGGAGAAATGTGGCATTTCTGGAAGAAACTGTCGTATTCTGGGGATAAAAGAGGTATTTGTGGGTGAAAAGGTCCTATTTGAAGGGGGAAACCTGGTATTTCTTGGAGAAGATGTGATATATTTGGGAGAAATGTGGCATTTCTGGAAGAAACTGTCCTCTTTTGGGGATAAAAGTGGTATTTCATGGAGAAAAGGTCTTAATTGAAGGGGGAAACCTGGTATTTCTTGGAGGAGTTGTGATATATTTGGGAGAAATGTGGCATTTCTGGAAGAAACTGTCCTCTTTTGGGGATAAAAGAGGTATTTGTGGGAGAAAAGTTCCTATTTGAAGGGGGAACCCTGGTATTTCTTGGAGAAGATGTGATATATTTGGGTGAAATGTGGGATGTCTGGAAAAAACTGTCCTATTTTGGGGATAAAAGAGGTATTAGTGGGTGAAAAGGTCCTATTTGAAGGGGGAAAGCTGGTATTTCTTGGAGAAGATGTGATGTATTTGGGAGAAATGTGGCATTCCTGGAAGAAACTGTCCTCTTTTGAGGATAAAAGAGGTTTTTTTGGGGAAAAGGTCCTATTTGAAGGGGGAAACGTGGTATTTCTTGGAGAAGATATGATATATTTGGGAGAAATGTGGCATTTCTTGAAGAAACTCTCCTCTTATGGGGATAGAACAGGTATTTGTGGGTGAAAAGGTCCTATTTGAAGGGGGAAACCTGGTATTTCTTGGAGAAGATGTGATATATTTGGGAGAAATGTGGCATTTCTGGAAGAAACTGTCCTCTTTTGGGGATAAAACAGGTATTTGTGGGTGAGAAGGTCCTATTTGAAGGGGGAAAGCTGCTATTTCTAGGAGGAGATGTGATATATTTGGGAGAAATGTGGCATTTCTGGAAGAAACTGTCCTATTTTGGGGATAAAAGAGGTATTTGTGGGTGAAAAGGTCCTATTTCAGGTGGAATCCTTGTATTTCTTGGAGAAGATGTGATATATTTGGGAGAAATGTGGCATGTCCGGAAGAAACTGTCCTATTTTGGGGATAAAAGAGGTATTTGTGGGTGAAAAGGTCCTATTTGAAGGGGGAAACGTGGTATTTCTTGGAGAAGATGTGATATATTTGGGAGAAATGTGGCATTTCTGGAAGAAAATGTCCTATTTTGGGGATAAAAGTGGTATTTGTGGGTGAGAATGTCCTATTTGAAGGAGGAAAGCTGGTATTTCTTGGAGAAGATGTGATATATTTGGGAGAAATGTGGCATTTCTGGAAGAAACTGTCCTCTTTTGGGGATAAAAGAGGTATTTGTGGGAGAAAAGGTCCTATTTCCAGGGGGAAACCTGGTATTTCTTGGAGAAGATGTGATATATTTGGGAGAAATGTGGCATTTCTGGAAGGAACTGTCCTCTAATGGGGATGAAACAGGTATTTTTGGGTGAAAAGGTCCTATTTGAAGGGGGAAACCTGGTAGTTCTTGCAAGAGATGTGATATATTTGGGAGAAATGTGGCATGTCTGGAAGAAACTGTCCTCTTTTGGGGATAAAAGAGGTTTTTTTTGGGGAGAAAAGGTCCTATTTGAAGGTTGAAAGCTGGGATTTCTTGGAGAAGATGTGATATATTTGGGAGAAATGTGGCATTTCTGGAAGAAACTGTCCTATTTGGGAGATAAAAGAGGTATTTGTGGGTGAAAAGGTCCTATTTCAGGAGGAATCCTGGTATTTCTTGGAGAAGATGTGATATATTTGGGAGAAATATGGCCTTTCTGGAAGAAAATGTCCAATTTGTGGGGAGAAGGCTGGTAGTTTTGGGTGAGAAGGTCCTATTTCAGGAGGAATCCTGGCATTTCTTAAAGAAGATGTGATATATTTGGGAGAAATGTGGCATTTCTGGAAGAAACTGTCCTCTTTTGGGGATAAAAGAGGTATTAGTGGTTGAAAAGGTCCTATTTGAAGGGGGAACCCTAGTATTTTTTGGAGAAGATGTGATATAATTGGGAGAAATGTGGCATTTCTGGAAGAAAACGTCCTCTTTTGGGGATAAAAGAGGTATTTCATGGAGAAAAGGTCCTAATTCAAGGGGGAAACCTGATATTTCTTGGAGGAGTTGTGATATATTTGGGAGACATGTGGTATTTCTGGAAGAAAATGTCCAATTTGAGGGATAAAAGAGGTATTTGTGGGTGAAAAGGTCCTATTTGAAGGGGGAACCCTGGTATTTCTTGGAGAAGATGTGATATATTTGGGAGAAATGTGGCATGTCTGGAAGAAACTGTCGTATTCTGGGGATAAAATGGTATTTGTGGGTGAAAAGGTCCTATTTGAAGGGGGAAACCTGGTATTTCTTGGAGAAGATGTGATATATTTGGGAGAAATGTGGCATTTCTGGAAGAAACTGTCCTCTTTTGGGGATCAAACAGGTATTTGTGGGTGATAAGGTCCTATTTCAAGGGGGAAACCTGGTATTTCTTGGAGAAGATGTGATCTATTTGGGAGAAATGTGGCATTTCTGGAAGAAACTGTCCTCTTTTGGGGATAAAAGAGGTATTTGTGGGTGAAAAGGTACTATTTGAAGGGGGAAACCTGGTATTTCTTGGAGAAGATGTGATCTATTTGGGAGAAATGTGGCATTTCTGGAAGAAAATGTCCTATTTTGGGGATAAAAGTGGTATTTGTGGGTGAGAAGGTCCTAGTTCTACGGGAAAGCTGGTATTTCTTGGAGAAGATGTGATCTATTTGGGAGAAATGTGGCATTTCTGGAAGAAACTGTCCTATTTTGGGGATAAAAGAGGTATTTGTGGGTGAAAAGGTCCTATTTGAAGGGGGAAACCTGGTATTTCTTGGAGAAGATGTGATCTATTTGGGAGAAATGTGGCATTTCTGGAAGAAACTGTCCTCTTTTGGGGATAAAACAGGTATTTCATGTACAAAAGGTCTTAATTGAAGGGGGAAACCTGGTATTTCTTGGAGGAGTTGTGATATATTTGGGAGAAATGTGGCATTTCTGGAAGAAACTGTCCTCTTTTGGGGATAAAAGAGGTATTTGTGGGAGAAAAGTTCCTATTTGAAGGGGGAACCCTGGTATTTCTTGGAGAAGATGTGATATAATTGGGTGAAATGTGGCATGTCTGGAAAAAAACTGTCCTATTGCGGGGATAAAAGAGGTATTAGTGGGTGAAAAGGTCCTATTTGAAGGGGGAAAGCTGGTATTTCTTGGAGAAGATGTGATGTATTTGGGAGAAATGTGGCATTCCTGGAAGAAACTGTCCTCTTTTGAGGATAAAAGAGGTTTTTTTGGGGAAAAGGTCCTATTTGAAGGGGGAAACGTGGTATTTCTTGGAGAAGATATGATATATTTGGGAGAAATGTGGCATTTCTTGAAGAAACTCTCCTCTTATGGGGATAGAACAGGTATTTGTGGGTGAAAAGGTCCTATTTGAAGGGGGAAACCTGGTATTTCTTGGAGAAGATGTGATATATTTGGGAGAAATGTGGCATTTCTGGAAGAAACTGTCCTCTTTTGGGGATAAAACAGGTATTTGTGGGTGAGAAGGTCCTATTTGAAGGGGGAAAGCTGCTATTTCTAGGAGGAGATGTGATATATTTGGGAGAAATGTGGCATTTCTGGAAGAAACTGTCCTATTTTGGGGATAAAAGAGGTATTTGTGGGTGAAAAGGTCCTATTTCAGGTGGAATCCTTGTATTTCTTGGAGAAGATGTGATATATTTGGGAGAAATGTGGCATGTCCGGAAGAAACTGTCCTATTTTGGGGATAAAAGAGGTATTTGTGGGTGAAAAGGTCCTATTTGAAGGGGGAAACGTGGTATTTCTTGGAGAAGATGTGATATATTTGGGAGAAATGTGGCATTTCTGGAAGAAAATGTCCTATTTTGGGGATAAAAGTGGTATTTGTGGGTGAGAATGTCCTATTTGAAGGAGGAAAGCTGGTATTTCTTGGAGAAGATGTGATATATTTGGGAGAAATGTGGCATTTCTGGAAGAAACTGTCCTCTTTTGGGGATAAAAGAGGTATTTGTGGGAGAAAAGGTCCTATTTCCAGGGGGAAACCTGGTATTTCTTGGAGAAGATGTGATATATTTGGGAGAAATGTGGCATTTCTGGAAGGAACTGTCCTCTAATGGGGATGAAACAGGTATTTTTGGGTGAAAAGGTCCTATTTGAAGGGGGAAACCTGGTAGTTCTTGCAAGAGATGTGATATATTTGGGAGAAATGTGGCATGTCTGGAAGAAACTGTCCTCTTTTGGGGATAAAAGAGGTTTTTTTGGGGAGAAAAGGTCCTATTTGAAGGTTGAAAGCTGGGATTTCTTGGAGAAGATGTGATATATTTGGGAGAAATGTGGCATTTCTGGAAGAAACTGTCCTATTTGGGAGATAAAAGAGGTATTTGTGGGTGAAAAGGTCCTATTTCAGGAGGAATCCTGGTATTTCTTGGAGAAGATGTGATATATTTGGGAGAAATATGGCCTTTCTGGAAGAAAATGTCCAATTTGTGGGGAGAAGGCTGGTAGTTTTGGGTGAGAAGGTCCTATTTCAGGAGGAATCCTGGCATTTCTTAAAGAAGATGTGATATATTTGGGAGAAATGTGGCATTTCTGGAAGAAACTGTCCTCTTTTGGGGATAAAAGAGGTATTAGTGGTTGAAAAGGTCCTATTTGAAGGGGGAACCCTAGTATTTTTTGGAGAAGATGTGATATAATTGGGAGAAATGTGGCATTTCTGGAAGAAAACGTCCTCTTTTGGGGATAAAAGAGGTATTTCATGGAGAAAAGGTCCTAATTCAAGGGGGAAACCTGATATTTCTTGGAGGAGTTGTGATATATTTGGGAGACATGTGGTATTTCTGGAAGAAAATGTCCAATTTGAGGGATAAAAGAGGTATTTGTGGGTGAAAAGGTCCTATTTGAAGGGGGAACCCTGGTATTTCTTGGAGAAGATGTGATATATTTGGGAGAAATGTGGCATGTCTGGAAGAAACTGTCGTATTCTGGGGATAAAATGGTATTTGTGGGTGAAAAGGTCCTATTTGAAGGGGGAAACCTGGTATTTCTTGGAGAAGATGTGATATATTTGGGAGAAATGTGGCATTTCTGGAAGAAACTGTCCTCTTTTGGGGATCAAACAGGTATTTGTGGGTGATAAGGTCCTATTTCAAGGGGGAAACCTGGTATTTCTTGGAGAAGATGTGATCTATTTGGGAGAAATGTGGCATTTCTGGAAGAAACTGTCCTCTTTTGGGGATAAAAGAGGTATTTGTGGGTGAAAAGGTACTATTTGAAGGGGGAAACCTGGTATTTCTTGGAGAAGATGTGATCTATTTGGGAGAAATGTGGCATTTCTGGAAGAAAATGTCCTATTTTGGGGATAAAAGTGGTATTTGTGGGTGAGAAGGTCCTAGTTCTACGGGAAAGCTGGTATTTCTTGGAGAAGATGTGATCTATTTGGGAGAAATGTGGCATTTCTGGAAGAAACTGTCCTATTTTGGGGATAAAAGAGGTATTTGTGGGTGAAAAGGTCCTATTTGAAGGGGGAAACCTGGTATTTCTTGGAGAAGATGTGATCTATTTGGGAGAAATGTGGCATTTCTGGAAGAAACTGTCCTCTTTTGGGGATAAAACAGGTATTTCATGTACAAAAGGTCTTAATTGAAGGGGGAAACCTGGTATTTCTTGGAGGAGTTGTGATATATTTGGGAGAAATGTGGCATTTCTGGAAGAAACTGTCCTCTTTTGGGGATAAAACAGGTATTTGTGGGAGAAAAGTTCCTATTTGAAGGGGGAACCCTGGTATTTCTTGGAGAAGATGTGATATAATTGGGTGAAATGTGGCATGTCTGGAAAAAAACTGTCCTATTGCGGGGATAAAAGAGGTATTAGTGGGTGAAAAGGTCCTATTTGAAGGGGGAAACCTGGTATTTCTTGGAGAAGATGTGATGTATTTGGGAGAAATCTGGCTTTCCTGGAAGAAACTGTCCTCTTTTGAGGATAAAAGAGGTTTTTTTGGGGAAAAGGTACTATTTGAAGGGGGAAACGTGGTATTTCTTGGAGAAGATATGATATATTTGGGAGAAATGTGGCATTTCTTGAAGAAACTCTCCTCTTATGGGAATAGAACAGGTATTTGTGGGTGAGAAGGTCCTATTTCCAGGGGAAAACCTGGTATTTCTTGGAGAAGATGTGATATATTTGGGAGAAATGTGGCATTTCTGGAAGAAACTGTCCTCTTTTGGGGATAAAACAGGTATTTGTGTGTGAGAAGGTCCTATTTGAAGGGGGAAAGCTGCTATTTCAAGGAGGAGATGTGATATATTTGGGAGAAATGTGGCATTTCTGGAAGAAACTGTCCTCTTTTGGGGATAAAAGAGGTATTTGTGGGTGAAAAGGTCCTATTTCAGGTGGAATCCTTGTATTTCTTGGAGAAGATGTGATATATTTGGGAGAAATGTGGCATGTCCGGATGAAACTGTCCTCTTTTGGGGATAAAAGAGGTATTTGTGGGTGAAAAGGTCCTATTTGAAGGGGGAAACCTGTTATTTCTTGGAGAAGATGTGATCTATTTGGGAGAAATGTGGCATTTCTGGAAGAAAATGTCCTCTTTTGGGGATAAAAGTGGTATTTGTGGGTGAGAATGTCCTATTTGAAGGAGGAAAGCTGGTATTTCTTGGAGAAGATGTGATATATTTGGGAGAAATGTGGCATTTCTGGAAGAAACTGTCCTCTTTTGGGGATAAAAGAGGTATTTGTGGGTGATAAGGTCCTATTTCCAGGGGGAAACCTGGTATTTCTTGGAGAAGATGTGATATATTTGGAGAAGATGTGGCCTTTCTGGAAGAAACTGTCCAATTTTGGGGATAAAAGAGGTATTTCATGGAGAAAAGGTCCTAATTGAAGGGGGAAACCTGGTATTTCTTGGAGGAGTTGTGATATATTTGGGAGAAATGTGGCATTTCTGGAAGAAACTGTCCTCTTTTGGGGATAAAAGAGGTATTTGTGGGAGAAAAGGTCCTATTTGAAGGGGGAAAGCTGGTATTTCTTGGAGAAGATGTGATATATTTGGGAGAAATGTGGCATTTCTGGAAGAAAATGTCCAATTTGGGGAGAGAAGGCTGGTTGTTTTGGGTGAGAAGGTCCTATTTCAGGAGGAATCCTGGCATTTCTTATAGAAGATGTGATATATTTGGGAGAAATGTGGCATTTCTGGAAGAAACTGTCCTCTTTTGGAGATAAAAGAGGTATTTGTGGTTGAAAAGGTCCTATTTGAAGGGGGAACCCTGGTATTTCTTGGAGAAGATGTGATCTATTTGGGAGAAATGTGGCATTTCTGGAAGAAAATGTCCTCTTTTGGGGATAAAAGAGGTATTTCATGGAGAAAAGGTCCTAATTCAAGGGGGAAACCTGATATTTCTTGGAGGAGTTGTGATATATTTGGGAGACATGTGGTATTTCTGGAAGAAAATGTCCAATTTGAGGGATAAAAGAGGTATTTGTGGGTGAAAAGGTCCTATTTGAAGGGGGAACCCTGGTATTTCTTGGAGAAGATGTGATATATTTGGGAGAAATGTGGCATGTCTGGAAGAAACTGTCCTCTTTTGGGGATAAAAGAGGTATTTGTGGGAGAAAAGGTCCTATTTGAAGGGGGAACCCTGGTATTTCTTGGAGAAGATGTGATATAATTGGGAGAAATGTGGCATTTCTGGAAGAAACTGTCCTCTTTTGGGGATAAAACAGGTATTTCATGTAGAAAAGGTCTTAATTGAAGGGGGAAAACTGGTATTTCTTGGAGGAGTTGTGATATATTTGGGAGAAATGTGGCATTTCTGGAAGAAACTGTCCTCTTTTGGGGATAAAACAGGTATTTGTGGGAGAAAAGTTCCTATTTGAAGGGGGAACCCTGGTATTTCTTGGAGAAGATGTGATATATTTGGGTGAAATGTGGCATGTCTGGAAAAAACTGTCCTATTTTGGGGATAAAGGAGGTATTAGTGGGTGAAAAGGTCCTATTTGAAGGGGGAAACCTGGTATTTCTTGGAGAAGATGTGATGTATTTGGGAGAAATCTGGCTTTCCTGGAAGAAACTGTCCTCTTTTGAGGATAAAAGAGGTTTTTTTGGGGAAAAGGTCCTATTTGAAGGGGGAAACGTGGTATTTCTTGGAGAAGATATGATATATTTGGGAGAAATGTGGCATTTCTGGAAGAAACTCTCCTCTTATGGGAATAGAACAGGTATTTGTGGGAGAAAAGGTCCTATTTGAAGGGGGAAAGCTGCTTTTTCAA
Organism: Lophura swinhoii; assembly: GCA_030408155.1. Lineage (NCBI taxonomy): Eukaryota > Metazoa > Chordata > Aves > Galliformes > Phasianidae > Lophura > Lophura swinhoii. The sequence goes on from JASCYN010000149.1 coordinate 8,512,521, forward strand.
GGAGGAGATGTGATATATTTGGGAGAAATGTGGCATTTCTGGAAGAAACTGTCCTCTTTTGGGGATAAAAGAGGTATTTGTGGGTGAAAAGGTCCTATTTGAAGGTGGAATCCTTGTATTTCTTGGAGAAGATGTGATATATTTGGGAGAAATGTGGCATGTCCGGATCAAACTGTCCTATTTTGGGGATAAAAGAGGTATTTGTGGGTGAAAAGGTCCTATTTGAAGGGGGAAACCTGTTATTTCTTGGAGAAGATGTGATATATTTGGGAGATATGTGGCATTTCTGGAAGAAAATGTCCTCTTTTGGGGATAAAAGTGGTATTTGTGGGTGGGAATGTCCTATTTGAAGGGGGAAAGCTGGTATTTCTTGGAGAAGATGTGATATATTTGGGAGAAATGTGGCATTTCTGGAAGAAACTGTCCTATTTTGGGGATAAAAGAGGTATTTGTGGGTGATAAGGTCCTATTTCCAGGGGGAAACCTGGTATTTCTTGGAGAAGATGTGATATATTTGGGAGAAATGTGGCATTTCTGGAAGGAACTGTCCTCTAATGGGGATGAAACAGGTATTTTTGGGTGAAAAGGTCCTATTTGAAGGGGGAAAGCCGGTAGTTCTTGCAAGAGATGTGATATATTTGGGAGAAATGTGGCATGTCTGGAAGAAACTGTCCTCTTTTGGGGATAAAAGAGGTATTTGTGGGAGAAAAGGTCCTATTTGAAGGGGGAAAGCTGGTATTTCTTGGAGAAGATGTGATATATTTGGGAGAAATGTGGCATTTCTGGAAGAAAATGTCCAATTTGGGGGGAGAAGGCTGGTAGTTTTGGGTGAGAAGGTCCTATTTCAGGAGGAATCCTGGCATTTCTTAAAGAAGATGTGATATATTTGGGAGAAATGTGGCCTTTCTGGAAGAAACTGTCCTCTTATGGGGATAGAACAGGTATTTGTGGGTGAAAAGGTCCTATTTCCAGGGAGAAACGTTCTATTTCTTGGAGAAGATGCGGTATATTAGGGACAAATGTGGCCTTTCTGGAAGAAAATGTCCTCTTTTGGGGATAAAAGAGGTATTTGTGGGTGAAAAGATCCTATTAGAAGGGGGAAACCTGGTATTTCTTGGAGGAGATGTGATCTATTTGGGAGAAATGTGGCATTTCTTGAGGAAACTGGGCTCGTTTGGGGATAAAAGTGGTATTTGTGGGTGAAAAGGTCCTATTTGAAGGGGGAAACCTGGTATTTCTTGGAGAAGATGAGATATATTTGGGAGAAATGTGGCCTTTCTGGAAGAAACTGTCCTCTTTTGGGGATAAAAGAGGTATTTGTGGGTGAAAAGGTCCTATTTGAAGGGGGAAACCTGGTATTTCTTGGAGAAGATGTGATCTATTTGGGAGAAATGTGGCATTTCTGGAAGAAACTGTCCTCTTTTGGGGATAAAAGAGGTATTTGTTGGTGAAAAGGTCCTATTTGAAGGGGGAAACCTGGTATTTCTTGGAGAAGATGTGATATATTTGGGAGACATCTGGCATTTCTGGAAGAAAATGTCCAATTTGAGGGATAAAAGAGGTATTTGTGGGTGAAAAGTTCCTGTTTCCTGGGGTAAACCAGTTATTTCTTAGAGAAGATGTGATATATTTAGGAGAAATGTGGCATGTCTGGAAGAATCTGTCCTCTTTTGGGTATAAAAGATGTATTTGTGGGTGAAAAGTTCCTATTTGAATGGGGAAAGCTGGTATTTCTTGGAGAAGATGTGATATATTTGGGAGAAATGTGGCATTTCTGGAAGAAACTGTCCTCTTTTGGGGATAAAAGAGGTATCTGTGGGTGAAAAGGTCCTATTTGAAGTGGGAAACGTGGTATTTCTTGGAGAAGATGTGATATATTTGGGAGAAATGTGGCATGTCTGGAAGAAACTGTTCTCTTTTGGGGATAAAAGAGGTATTTGTGGGTGAAAAGGTCCTATTTGAAGGGGGAAACCTGGTATTTCTTGGAGAAGATGTGATCTATTTGGGAGAAATGTGGCATTTCTGGAAGAAAATGTCCTATTTTGGGGATAAAAGTGGTATTTGTGGGTGAGAAGGTCCTATTTCAAGGGGGAAACCTGGTATTTCTTGGAGAAGATGTGATATATTTGGGAGAAATGTGGCATTTCTGGAAGAAACTGTCCTCTTTTGGGGATAAAAGAGGTATTTGTGGGTGAGAAGGTCCTATTTGAAGGGGGAAAGCTGGTATTTCTTGGAGAAGATGTGATCTATTTGGGAGAAATGTGGCATTTCTGGAAGAAACTGTCCTCTTTTGGGGATAAAAGAGGTATTTGTGGGTGAAAAGGTCCTATTTGAAGGGTGAAACCTGGTATTTCTTGGAGAAGATGTGATCTATTTGGGAGAAATCTGGCATTTCTGGAAGAAAATGTCCTATTTTGGGGATAAAAGTGGTATTTGTGGGAGAGAAGGTCCTAGTTCTACGGGAAAGCTGGTATTTCTTGGAGAAGATGTGATCTATTTGGGAGAAATGTGGCATTTCTGGAAGAAACTGTCCTATTTTGGGGATAAAAGAGGTATTTGTGGGTGAAAAGGTCCTATTTGAAGGGGGAAACCTGGTATTTCTTGGAGAAGATGTGATATAATTGGGAGAAATGTGGCATTTCTGGAAGAAACTGTCCTCTTTTGGGGATAAAACTGGTATTTCATGTACAAAAGGTCTTAATTGAAGGGGGAAACCTGGTATTTCTTGGAGGAGTTGTGATATATTTGGGAGAAATGTGGCATTTCTGGAAGAAACTGTCCTATTTTGGGGATAAAACAGGTATTTGTGGGAGAAAAGTTCCTATTTGAAGGGGGAACCCTGGTATTTCTTGGAGAAGATGTGATATATTTGGGTGAAATGTGGCATGTCTGGGAAAAAACTGTCCTATTTCGGGGATAAAAGAGGTATTAGTGGGTGAAAAGGTCCTATTTGAAGGGGGAAACCTGGTATTTCTTGGAGAAGATGTGATGTATTTGGGAGAAATCTGGCTTTCCTGGAAGAAACTGTCCTGTTTTGAGGATAAAAGAGGTTTTTTTGGGGAAAAGGTCCTATTTGAAGGGGGAAACGTGGTATTTCTTGGAGAAGATATGATATATTTGGGAGAAATGTGGCATGTCTGGAAGAAACTCTCCTCTTATGGGAATAGAACAGGTATTTGTGGGTGAAAAGGTCCTATTTGAAGGGGGAAACGTGGTATTTCTTGGAGAAGATGTGATATATTTGGGAGAAATGTGGCATTTCTGGAAGAAACTGTCCTCTTTTGGGGATAAAACAGGTATTTGTGTGTGAGAAGGTCCTATTTGAAGGGGGAAAGCTGCTATTTCAAGGAGGAGATGTGATATATTTGGGAGAAATGTGGCATTTCTGGAAGAAACTGTCCTCTTTTGGGGATAAAAGAGGTATTTGTGGGTGAAAAGGTCCTATTTGAAGGTGGAATCCTTGTATTTCTTGGAGAAGATGTGATATATTTGGGAGAAATGTGGCATGTCCGGATGAAACTGTCCTATTTTGGGGATAAAAGAGGTATTTGTGGGTGAAAAGGTCCTATTTGAAGGGGGAAACCTGTTATTTCTTGGAGAAGATGTGATCTATTTGGGAGAAATGTGGCATTTCTGGAAGAAAATGTCCTCTTTTGGGGATAAAAGTGGTATTTGTGGGTGAGAATGTCCTATTTGAAGGAGGAAAGCTGGTATTTCTTGGAGAAGATGTGATCTATTTGGGAGAAATGTGGCATTTCTGGAAGAAACTGTCCTCTTTTGGGGATAAAAGAGGTATTTGTGGGTGAAAAGGTCCTATTTGAAGGGGGAAAGCTGGTATTTCTTGGAGAAGATGTGATATATTTGGAGAAGATGTGGCCTTTCTGGAAGAAACTGTCCAATTTTGGGGATAAAAGCGGTATTTCATGGAGAAAAGGTCCTAATTGAAGGGGGAAACCTGGTATTTCTTGGAGGAGTTGTGATATATTTGGGAGAAATGTGGCATTTCTGGAAGAAACTGTCCTCTTTTGGGGATAAAAGAGGTATTTGTGGGTGAAAAGGTCCTATTTGAAGGGGGAAAGCTGGTATTTCTTGGAGAAGATGTGATATATTTGGGAGAAATGTGGCATTTCTGGAAGAAAATGTCCAATTTGGGGGGAGAAGGCTGGTAGTTTTGGGTGAGAAGGTCCTATTTCAGGAGGAATCCTGGCATTTCTTATAGAAGATGTGATATATTTGGGAGAAATGTGGCATTTCTGGAAGAAACTGTCCTCTTTTGGGGATAAAAGAGGTATTTGTGGTTGAAAAGGTCCTATTTGAAGGGGAACCCTGGTATTTCTTGGAGAAGATGTGATCTATTTGGGAGAAATGTGGCATTTCTGGAAGAAAATGTCCTCTTTTGGGGATAAAAGAGGTATTTCATGGAGAAAAGGTCCTAATTCAAGGGGGAAACCTGATATTTCTTGGAGGAGTTGTGATATATTTGGGAGACATGTGGTATTTCTGGAAGAAAATGTCCAATTTGAGGGATAAAAGAGGTATTTGTGGGTGAAAAGGTCCTATTTGAAGGGGGGAAACATGGTATTTCTTGGAGAAGATGTGATATATTTGGGAGAAATGTGGCATGTCTGGAAGAAACTGTCCTCTTTTGGGGATAAAAGAGGTATTTGTGGGAGAAAAGGTCCTATTTGAAGGGGGAAACCTGGTATTTCTTGGAGAAGATGTGATATAATTGGGAGAAATGTGGCATTTCTGGAAGAAACTGTCCTCTTTTGGGGATAAAACAGGTATTTCATGTAGAAAAGGTCTTAATTGAAGGGGGAAAACTGGTATTTCTTGGAGGAGTTGTGATATATTTGGGAGAAATGTGGCATTTCTGGAAGAAACTGTCCTCTTTTGGGGATAAAAGAGGTATTTGTGGGAGAAAAGTTCCTATTTGAAGGGGGAACCCTGGTATTTCTTGGAGAAGATGTGATATATTTGGGTGAAATGTGGCATGTCTGGAAAAAACTGTCCTATTTTGGGGATAAAAGAGGTATTAGTGGGTGAAAAGGTCCTATTTGAAGGGGGAAACCTGGTATTTCTTGGAGAAGATGTGATGTATTTGGGAGAAATCTGGCTTTCCTGGAAGAAACTGTCCTCTTTTGAGGATAAAAGAGGTTTTTTTGGGGAAAAGGTCCTATTTGAAGGGGGAAACGTGGTATTTCTTGGAGAAGATATGATATATTTGGGAGAAATGTGGCATGTCTGGAAGAAACTCTCCTCTTATGGGAATAGAACAGGTATTTGTGGGTGAAAAGGTCCTATTTCCAGGGGAAAACCTGGTATTTCTTGGAGAAGATGTGATATATTTGGGAGAAATGTGGCATTTCTGGAAGAAACTGTCCTCTTTTGGGGATAAAACAGGTATTTGTGGGTGAGAAGGTCCTATCTGAAGGGGGAAAGCTGCTTTTTCAAGGAGGAGATGTGATATATTTGGGAGAAATGTGGCATGTCTGGAAGAAACTGTCCTCTTTTGGGGATAAAAGAGGTATTTGTGGGTGAAAAGGTCCTATTTGAAGGTGGAATCCTTGTATTTCTTGGAGAAGATGTGATATATTTGGGAGAAATGTGGCATGTCCGGATGAAACTGTCCTATTTTGGGGATAAAAGAGGTATTTGTGGGTGAAAAGGTCCTATTTGAAGGGGGAAACCTGTTATTTCTTGGAGAAGATGTGATATATTTGGGAGATATGTGGCATTTCTGGAAGAAAATGTCCTCTTTTGGGGATAAAAGTGGTATTTGTGGGTGAGAATGTCCTATTTGAAGGGGAAAGCTGGTATTTCTTGGAGAAGACGTGATATATTTGGGAGAAATGTGGCATTTCTGGAAGAAACTGTCCTATTTTGGGGATAAAAGAGGTATTTGTGGGTGATAAGGTCCTATTTCCAGGGGGAAACCTGGTATTTCTTGGAGAAGATGTGATATATTTGGGAGAAATGTGGCATTTCTGGAAGGAACTGTCCTCTAATGGGGATGAAACAGGTATTTTTGGGTGAAAAGGTCCTATTTGAAGGGGGAAAGCCGGTAGTTCTTGCAAGAGATGTGATATATTTGGGAGAAATGTGGCATGTCTGGAAGAAACTGTCCTCATTTGGGGATAAAAGAGGTATTTGTGGGAGAAAAGGTCCTATTTGAAGGGGGAAAGCTGGTATTTCTTGGAGAAGATGTGATATATTTGGGAGAAATGTGGCATTTCTGGAAGAAAATGTCCAATTTGGGGGGAGAAGGCTGGTAGTTTTGGGTGAGAAGGTCCTATTTCAGGAGGAATCCTGGCATTTCTTAAAGAAGATGTGATATATTTGGGAGAAATGTGGCCTTTCTGGAAGAAACTGTCCTCTTATGGGGATAGAACAGGTATTTGTGGGTGAAAAGGTCCTATTTCCAGGGAGAAACGTTCTATTTCTTGGAGAAGATGCGGTATATTAGGGACAAATGTGGCCTTTCTGGAAGAAAATGTCCTCTTTTGGGGATAAAAGAGGTATTTGTGGGTGAAAAGATCCTATTTGAAGGGGGAAACCTGGTATTTCTTGGAGGAGATGTGATCTATTTGGGAGAAATGTGGCATTTCTTGAGGAAACTGGGCTCGTTTGGGGATAAAAGTGGTATTTGTGGGTGAAAAGGTCCTATTTGAAGGGGGAAACCTGGTATTTCTTGGAGAAGATGAGATATATTTGGGAGAAATGTGGCCTTTCTGGAAGAAACTGTCCTCTTTTGGGGATAAAAGAGGTATTAGTGGGTGAAAAGGTCCTATTTGAAGGGGGAAACCTGGTATTTCTTGGAGAAGATGTGATCTATTTGGGAGAAATGTGGCATTTCTGGAAGAAACTGTCCTCTTTTGGGGATAAAAGAGGTATTTGTTGGTGAAAAGGTCCTATTTGAAGGGGGAAACCTGGTATTTCTTGGAGAAGATGTGATATATTTGGGAGACATCTGGCATTTCTGGAAGAAAATGTCCAATTTGAGGGATAAAAGAGGTATTTGTGGGTGAAAAGTTCCTGTTTCCTGGGGTAAACCAGTTATTTCTTAGAGAAGATGTGATATATTTAGGAGAAATGTGGCATGTCTGGAAGAATCTGTCCTCTTTTGGGTATAAAAGATGTATTTGTGGGTGAAAAGTTCCTATTTGAATGGGGAAAGCTGGTATTTCTTGGAGAAGATGTGATATATTTGGAGAGAAATGTGGCATTTCTGGAAGAAACTGTCCTCTTTTGGGGATAAAACAGGTATCTGTGGGTGAAAAGGTCCTATTTGAAGTGGGAAACGTGGTATTTCTTGGAGAAGATGTGATATATTTGGGAGAAATGTGGCATGTCTGGAAGAAACTGTTCTCTTTTGGGGATAAAAGAGGTATTTGTGGGTGAAAAGGTCCTATTTGAAGGGGGAAACCTGGTATTTCTTGGAGAAGATGTGATCTATTTGGGTGAAATGTGGCATTTCTGGAAGAAACTTTCATATTTTGGGGATAAAAGAGGTATCTGTGGGTGATAAGCTCCTATTTGAAGGGGGAAAGCTGGTATATCTTGGGGAAGATGTGATGTATTTGGGTGAAATGTGACATTTCTGGAAGAAACGTTCCGATTTTGGGGATAAAAGAGGTATCTGTGGGTGAAAAGGTCCTATTTGAAGGGGGAAACGTGGTATATCTTGGAGAAGATGTGGTATATTTGGGAGAAATGTGGCATGTCGGGAAGAATCTGTCCTCTTTTGGGGATAAAAGAGGTATTTGTGGGTGAAAAGTTCCTATTTGAAGGGGGGAAAGCTGGTATTTCTTGGAGAAGATGTGATATATTTGGGAGAAATGTGGCATGTCTGGAAGAAAATGTCCTATTTGGGGCGAGAAGGCTGGTATTTGTGGGGGAAAGGGTCCTATATGAAGGGGGAAACCTGGTATTTCTTGGAGAAGATGTGATATATTTGGGAGAAATGTGGCATTTCTGGAAGAAACTGTCCTCTTTTGGGGATAAAAGAGGTATTTGTGGGTGAAAAGGTCCTATTTGAAGGGGGAAAGCTGGTATTTCTTGGAGAAGATGTGATATATTTGGGAGAAATGTGGCCTTTCTGGAAGAAACTGTCCTCTTTTGGGGATAAAAGAGGTATTTGTGGGAGAAAAGGTCCTATTTGAAGGGGGAAACCTGGTATTTCTTGGAGAAGATGTGATATAATTGGGAGAAATGTGGCATTTCTGGAAGAAACTGTCCTCTTTTGGGGATAAAACAGGTATTTCATGTAGAAAAGGTCTTAATTGAAGGGGGAAAAACTGGTATTTCTTGGAGGAGTTGTGATATATTTGGGAGAAATGTGGCATTTCTGGAAGAAACTGTCCTCTTTTGGGGATAAAAGAGGTATTTGTGGGAGAAAAGTTCCTATTTGAAGGGGGAACCCTGGTATTTCTTGGAGAAGATGTGATATATTTGGGTGAAATGTGGCATGTCTGGAAAAAACTGTCCTATTTTGGGGATAAAAGAGGTATTAGTGGGTGAAAAGGTCCTATTTGAAGGGGGAAACCTGGTATTTCTTGGAGAAGATGTGATGTATTTGGGGAGAAATCTGGCTTTCCTGGAAGAAACTGTCCTCTTTTGAGGATAAAAGAGGTTTTTTTGGGGAAAAGGTCCTATTTGAAGGGGGAAACGTGGTATTTCTTGGAGAAGATATGATATATTTGGGAGAAATGTGGCATGTCTGGAAGAAACTCTCCTCTTATGGGAATAGAACAGGTATTTGTGGGTGAAAAGGTCCTATTTCCAGGGGAAAACCTGGTATTTCTTGGAGAAGATGTGATATATTTGGGAGAAATGTGGCATTTCTGGAAGAAACTGTCCTCTTTTGGGGATAAAACAGGTATTTGTGGGTGAGAAGGTCCTATCTGAAGGGGGAAAGCTGCTTTTTCAAGGAGGAGATGTGATATATTTGGGAGAAATGTGGCATGTCTGGAAGAAACTGTCCTCTTTTGGGGATAAAAGAGGTATTTGTGGGTGAAAAGGTCCTATTTGAAGGTGGAATCCTTGTATTTCTTGGAGAAGATGTGATATATTTGGGAGAAATGTGGCATGTCCGGATGAAACTGTCCTATTTTGGGGATAAAAGAGGTATTTGTGGGTGAAAAGGTCCTATTTGAAGGGGGAAACCTGTTATTTCTTGGAGAAGATGTGATATATTTGGGAGATATGTGGCATTTCTGGAAGAAAATGTCCTCTTTTGGGGATAAAAGTGGTATTTGTGGGTGAGAATGTCCTATTTGAAGGGGGAAAGCTGGTATTTCTTGGAGAAGACGTGATATATTTGGGAGAAATGTGGCATTTCTGGAAGAAACTGTCCTATTTTGGGGATAAAAGAGGTATTTGTGGGTGATAAGGTCCTATTTCCAGGGGGAAACCTGGTATTTCTTGGAGAAGATGTGATATATTTGGGAGAAATGTGGCATTTCTGGAAGGAACTGTCCTCTAATGGGTATTTTTGGGTGAAAAGGTCCTATTTGAAGGGGGAAAGCCGGTAGTTCTTGCAAGAGATGTGATATATTTGGGAGAAATGTGGCATGTCTGGAAGAAACTGTCCTCATTTGGGGATAAAAGAGGTATTTGTGGGAGAAAAGGTCCTATTTGAAGGGGGAAAGCTGGTATTTCTTGGAGAAGATGTGATATATTTGGGAGAAATGTGGCATTTCTGGAAGAAAATGTCCAATTTGGGGGGAGAAGGCTGGTAGTTTTGGGTGAGAAGGTCCTATTTCAGGAGGAATCCTGGCATTTCTTAAAGAAGATGTGATATATTTGGGAGAAATGTGGCCTTTCTGGAAGAAACTGTCCTCTTATGGGGATAGAACAGGTATTTGTGGGTGAAAAGGTCCTATTTCCAGGGAGAAACGTTCTATTTCTTGGAGAAGATGCGGTATATTAGGGACAAATGTGGCCTTTCTGGAAGAAAATGTCCTCTTTTGGGGATAAAAGAGGTATTTGTGGTGAAAAGATCCTATTTGAAGGGGGAAACCTGGTATTTCTTGGAGGAGATGTGATCTATTTGGGAGAAATGTGGCATTTCTTGAGGAAACTGGGCTCGTTTGGGGATAAAAGTGGTATTTGTGGGTGAAAAGGTCCTATTTGAAGGGGGAAACCTGGTATTTCTTGGAGAAGATGAGATATATTTGGGAGAAATGTGGCCTTTCTGGAAGAAACTGTCCTCTTTTGGGGATAAAAGAGGTATTAGTGGGTGAAAAGGTCCTATTTGAAGGGGGAAACCTGGTATTTCTTGGAGAAGATGTGATCTATTTGGGAGAAATGTGGCATTTCTGGAAGAAACTGTCCTCTTTTGGGGATAAAAGAGGTATTTGTTGGTGAAAAGGTCCTATTTGAAGGGGGAAACCTGGTATTTCTTGGAGAAGATGTGATATATTTGGGAGACATCTGCATTTCTGGAAGAAAATGTCCAATTTGAGGGATAAAAGAGGTA
>JASCYN010000149.1:8523100-8560729 GCA_030408155.1 Lophura swinhoii
CCGGGGAAATAGGACCTTTTCAACCACTAATTCCTCTTTTATCCCCAAAATAGGACAGTTTCTTCCAGACATGCCACATTTCTCCCAAATATATCACATCTTCTCCAAGAAATGCCAGGATTCCTCCTGAAATAGGACCTTCTCACCCAAAACTACCAGCCTTCTCCCCCCAAATTGGAAATTTTCTTCCAGAAATGCCACATTTCTCCCAAACATATCACATCTTCTCCAAGAAATACCAGGATTCCTCCTGAAATAGGACCTTCTCACCTAAAACTACCAGCCTTCTCCCCCCAAATTGGACATTTTCTTCCAGACATGCCACATTACTCCCAAATAGATCACATCTTCTCCAAGAAATACCTGCTTTCCCCCTTCAAATAGGACCTTTTCTCCCACAAATACCTGTTTTATCCCCAAAACAGGACAGTTTCTTCCAGAAATGCCACATTTCTCCCAAATATATCACATCTTCTCCAAGAAATACCAGGATTCCCCCTTCAAATAGGACCTTTTCACCCACAAATACCTGTTTGATCCCCAAAATAGGACAGCTTCTTCCAGACATGCCACATTTCTCCCAAATATATCACATCTTCTCCAAGAAATACCAGGGTTCCCCCTTCAAATAGGACCTTATCACCCACAAATACCTCTTTTATCCCCAAAAGAGGACAGTTTCTTCCAGAAATGCCACATTTCTCCCAAATATATCACATCTTCTCCAAGAAATACCAGGGTTCCCCCTTCAAATAGGACCTTTTCACACACAAATACCTGTTTGATCCCCAAAAGAGGACAGTTTCTTCCAGGAAAGCCACATTTCTCCCAAACATATCACATCTTCTCCAAGAAATGACAGGTTTCCCCCTTCAAATAGGACCTTTTCACCCACAAATACCTGTTTTATCCCCCAAAGAGGACAGTTTCTTCCAGAAATGCCACATTTCTCCCAAATAGATCACATCTTCTCCAAGAAATACCAGGTTTCCCCCTTCAAATAGGACCTTTTCACCCACAAATACCTGTTTTATCCCCCCAAATAGGACAGTTTCTTCCAGACATGCCACATTTCTCCCAAATAGATCACATCTTCTCCAAGAAATACCAGCTTTCCCCCTTCAAATAGGAACTTTTCAACCACAAATACCTGTTTTATCCCTCAAATTGAACATATTCTTCCAGAACTGCCAGATTTCTCCCAAATATATCACATCTTCTCCAAGATATACCAGGTTTCCCCCTTCAAATAGGACCTTTTCACCCACAAATACCTGTTTTATCCCCAAAAGAGGACAGTTTCTTCCAGAAATGCCACATTTCTCCCAAATATATCATATCTTCTCCAAGAAATACCAGGTTTCCCCCTTCAAATAGGACCTTATCACCCACAAATACCTCTTTTATCCCCAAAAGAGGACAGTTTCTTCCAGAAATGCCACATTTCACCCAAACATATCACATCTTCTCCAAGAAATACCAGGTTTCCCCCTTCAAATAGGACCTTTTCACCCGCAAATACCTGTTTTATCCCCAAAAGAGGACAGTTTCTTCCAGAAAGGCCACATTTCTCCCAAATATATCACATCTCCTCCAAGAAATACCAGGATTCCTCCTGAAATAGGACCTTTTCTCCCACAAGTACCAGCCTTCTCCCCCCAAATAGGACATTTTCTTCCAGACATGCCACATTTCTCCCAAATATATCACATCTTCTCCAAGAAATAACAGGTTTCCCCCTTCAAATAGGACCTTTTCACCCACACATACCTCTTTTATCCCCAAAATAGGACAGTTTCTTCCAGAAATGCCAGATTTCTCCCAAATATATCACATCTTCTCCAAGAAATACCACGTTTCCCCCTTCAAATAGGACCTTTTCACCCACAAATACCTATTTTATCCCCAAAAGAGGACAGTTTCTTCAGACATGCCACATTTCGCCCAAATATATCACATCTTCTCCAAGAAATACCAGCTTTCCCCCTTCAAATAGGACCTTATCACCCACAAATACCTCTCTTATCCCCAAAAGAGGACAGTTTCTTCCAGAAATGCCACATTTCTCCCAAATATATCACATCTTCTCCAAGAAATACCAGGATTCCTCCTGAAATAGGACCTTCTCACCCACTAATACCAGGCTTCTCCCCACAAATTGGACAGTTTCTTCCAGAAATGCCTCATTTCTCCAAATATATCACATCTTCTCCAAGAAATACCAGGTTTCCGCCTCGAAATAGGACCTTTTCACCCACAAATACCCCTTTTATCCCCCAAATAGGACAGTTTCTTCCAGGAATGCCACATTACTCCCAAATATATCACATCTTCTCCAAGAAATACCAGCTTTCCCCCTTCAAATAGGAACTTTTCAACCACAAATACCTGTTTTATGCCCAAAATACGACAGTTTCTTCCAGAAATGCCACATTTCTCCCAAATATATCACATCTTCTCCAAGAAATACCAGGATTCCCCCTTCAAATAGGACCTTTTCACCCACAAATACCTCTTTTATCCCCAAAAGAGGACAGCTTCTTCCAGACATGCCACATTTCTCCCAAATATATCACATCTTCTCCAAGAAATACCAGGGTTCCCCCTTCAAATAGGACCTTATCACCCACAAATACCTCTTTTATCCCCAAAAGAGGACAGTTTCTTCCAGAAATGCCACATTTCTCCCAAATAAATCACATCTTCTCCAAGAAATACCAGCTTTCCCCCTTCAAATAGGACCTTTTCACCCACAAATACCTCTTTTATCCCCAAAAGAGGACAGTTTTTTCCAGGAATGCCACATTTCTCCCAAATATATCTCATCTTCTCCAAGAAATACCAGGGTTCCCCCTTCAAATAGGACCTTTTCACCCACAAATACCTCTTTTATCCCCAAAATAGGACAGTTTCTTCCAGAAATGCCGGATTTCTCCCAAATACATCACATCTTCTCCAAGAAATACCAGCTTTCCCCCTTCAAATAGGACCTTTTCAACCACAAATACCTGTTTTATGCCCAAAATACGACAGTTTCTTCCAGAAATGCCACATTTCTCCCAAATATACCACATCTTCTCCAAGAAATACCACGTTTCCCCCTTCAAATAGGACCTTTTCACCCACAAATACCTTTTTTATCCCAAAGTAGGACAGTTTCTTCCAGACATGCCACATTTCTCCCAAATAGATCACATCTTCTCCAAGAAATACCAGGTTTCCCCCGTCAAATAGGACCTTTTCAACCACAAATACCTGTTTTATCCCTCAAATTGGACATATTCTTCCAGAAATGCCACATTTCTCCCAAATATATCACATCTTCTCCAAGAAATACCAGGTTTCCTCCTTCAAATAGGACCTTTTCACCCACAAATACCTCTTTTATCCCCAAAATACGACAGTTTCTTCCAGAAATGCCAGATTTCTCCCAAATAGATCACATCTTCTCCAAGAAATACCACGTTTCCCCCTTCAAATAGGACCTTTTCACCCACAAATACCTATTTTATCCCCAAAATAGGACAGTTTCTTCCAGAAATGCCACATTTCTCCCAAATATATCATATATTCTCCAGGAAATAACAGGTTTCCCCCTTCAAATAGGACCTTTTCACCCACAAATACCTGTTTTATCCCCCCAAATAGGACATTTTCTTCCAGAAATGCCACATTTCTCCCAAATAGATCACATCTTCTCCAAGAAATACCAGGTTTCCCCCTTCAAATAGGACCTTTTCACCCACAAATACATCTTTTATCCCCAAAAGAGGACAGTTTCTTCCAGAAATGCCACATTTCTCCAAAACATATCACATCTCCTCCAAGAAATACCAGGATTCCTCCTGAAATAGGACCTTTTCTCCCACAAGTACCAGCATTCTCCCCCAATATAGGACATTTTCTTCCAGACATGCCACATTTCTCCCAAATATATCACATCTTCTCCAAGAAATACCAGGTTTTCCCCTTCAAATAGGACCTTTTCACCAACAAATACCTCTTTTATCCCCAAAAGAGGACAGTTTCTTCCAGACATGCCACATTTCTCCCAAATATATCACATCTTCTCCAAGAAATACCAGGGTTCCCCCTTCATATAGGACCTTTTCACCCACAAATACCTCTTTTATCCCCAAAATAGGACAGTTTCTTCCAGAAATGCCACATTTCTCCCAAATAGATCACATCTTCTCCAAGAAATACCAGCTTTCCCCCTTCAAATAGGACCTTTTCACCCACAAATACCTCTTTTATCCCCAAAATAGGACAGTTTCTTCCAGAAATGCCACATTTCTCCCAAATATATCACCTCTTCTCCAAGAAATACCAGGATTCCTCCTGAAATAGGACCTTCTCACCCACAACTACCAGCCTTCTCCCCACAAATTGGACATTTTCTTCCAGAAATGCCTCATTTCTCCCAAATATATCACATCTTCTCCAAGAAATACCAGGTTTCCCCCTTCAAATAGGACCTTTTCACCAACAAATACCTCTTTTATCCCCAAAAGAGGACAGTTTCTTCCAGAAATGCCACATTTCTCCCAAATAGATCACATCTTCTCCAAGAAATACCAGGGTTCCCCCTTCAAATAGGACCTTTTCTCCATGAAATACCTCTTTTATCCCCAAAAGAGGACATTTTCTTCCAGAAATGCCACATTTCTCCCAAATATATCACATCTTCTCCAAGAAATACCAGGTTTCCCCGGGGAAATAGGACCTTTTCAACCACTAATTCCTCTTTTATCCCCAAAATAGGACAGTTTCTTCCAGACATGCCACATTTCTCCCAAATATATCACATCTTCTCCAAGAAATGCCAGGATTCCTCCTGAAATAGGACCTTCTCACCCAAAACTTCCAGCCTTCTCCCCCCAAATTGGACATTTTCTTCCAGAAAGGCCACATTTCTCCCAAACATATCACATCTTCTCCAAGAAATACCAGGATTCCTCCTGAAATAGGACCTTCTCACCCAAAACTACCAGCCTCCTCCGCCCAAATTGGACATTTTCTTCCAGACATGCCACATTACTCCCAAATAGATCACATCTTCTCCAAGAAATACCAGCTTTCCCCCTTCAAATCGGACCTTTTCTCCCACAAATACCTGTTTTATCCCCAAAACAGGACAGTTTCTTCCAGAAATGCCACATTTCTCCCAAATATATCACATCTTCTCCAAGAAATACCAGGATTCCCCCTTCAAATAGGACCTTTTCACCAACAAATACCTCTTTTATCCCCAAAAGAGGACAGCTTCTTCCAGACATGCCACATTTCTCCCAAATATATCACATCTTCTCCAAGAAATGCCACGTTTCCCCCTTCAAATAGGACCTTATCACCCACAAATACCTCTTTTATCCCCAAAAGAGGACAGTTTCTTCCAGAAATGCCACATTTCTCCCAAATAGATCACATCTTCTCCAAGAAATACCAGGTTTCCCCCTTCAAATAGGACCTTTTCACCCACAAATACCTGTTTTATCCCCAAAAGAGGACAGTTTCTTCCAGAAAGGCCACATTTCTCCCAAATATATCACATCTCCTCCAAGAAATACCAGGATTCCTCCTGAAATAGGACCTTTTCTCCCACAAGTACCAGCCTTCTCCCCCCAAATAGGACATTTTCTTCCAGACATGCCACATTTCTCCCAAATAGATCACATCTTCTCCAAGAAATACCAGGTTTCCCCGGGGAAATAGGACCTTCTCACCCACTAATACCAGGCTTCTCCCCACAAATTGGACAGTTTCTTCCAGAAATGCCTCATTTCTCCCAAATATATCACATCTTCTCCAAGAAATACCAGGATTCCGCCTCGAAATAGGACCTTTTCACCCACAAATACCTCTTTTATCCCCCAAATAGGACAGTTTCTTCCCGGAATGCCACATTTCTCCCAAATATATCACATCTTCTCCAAGAAATACCAGCTTTCCCCCTACAAATAGGACCTTTTCAACCACAAATACCTGTTTTATCCCCAAAAGAGGACAGTTTCTTCCAGAAATGCCACATTTCTCCCAAATAGATCACATCTTCTCCAAGAAATACCACGTTTCCCCCTTCAAATAGGACCTTTTCTCCATGAAATACCCCTTTTATCCCCAAAAGAGGACATTTTCTTCCAGAAATGCCACATTTCTCCCAAATAGATCACATCTTCTCCAAGAAATACCAGGGTTCCCCATTCAAATAGGAAATTTTCACCCACAAATACCTGTTTTATCCCCAAAAGAGGACAGTTTCTTCCGGAAAGGCCACATTTCTCCCAAATATATCACATCTTCTCCAAGAAATGCCAGGATTCCTCCTGAAATAGGACCTTCTCACCCAAAACTACCAGCCTTCTCCCCCCAAATTGGACATTTTCTTCCAGAAATGCCACATTTCTCCCAAATATATCATATCTTCTCCAAGAAATACCAGGATTCCTCCTGAAATAGGACCTTCTCACCCAAAACTACCAGCCTTCTCCCCCCAAATTGGACATTTTCCTCCAGAAAGGCCACATTTCTCCCAAATATATCACATCTTCTCCAAGAAATACCAGCTTTCCCCCTTCAAATAGGACCTTTTCTCCCACAAATACCTCTTTTATCCCCAAAATAGGACAGTTTCTTCCAGACATGCCACATTTCTCCCCAATATATCACATTTTCTCCAAGAAATACCAGGTTTCCCCCTTCAAATAGGACCTTTTCACCCACAAATACCTGTTTTATCTCCAAAAGAGGACTGCTTCTTCCAGACATGCCACATTTCTCCCAAATATATCACATCTTCTCCAAGAAATACCGGGGTTCCCCCTTCAAATAGGACCTTTTCACCCACAAATACCTCTTTTATCCCCAAAAGAGGACAGTTTCTTCCAGAAATGCCACAGTTCTCCCAAATAGATCATATCTTCTCCAAGAAATACCAGGTTTTCCCCTTCAAATAGGACCTTTTCTCCCACAAATACCTGTTTTATCCCCAAAAGAGGACAGTTTCTTCCAGAAATGCCAAATTTCTCCCAAATATATCACATCTTCTCCAAGAAATACCAGGTTTACAACTTCAAATAGGACCTTTTCACCCACAAATACCTCTTTTATCCCAAAAGAGGACAGTTTCTTCCAGACATGCCACATTTCTCCCAAATATATCACATCTTCTCCAAGAAATACCAGGGTTCCCCCTTCAAATAGGACCTTTTCACCCACAAATACCTCTTTTATCCCCAAAAGAGGACAGTTTCTTCCAGACATGCCACATTTCTCCCAAATAGATCACATCTTCTCCAAGAAATAACAGGTTTCCCCCTTCAAATAGGACCTTTTCACCAACAAATACCTCTTTTATCCCCAAAAGAGGACAGTTTCTTCCAGAAATGCCACATTTCTCCCAAATATACCACATCTTCTCCAAGAAATACCAGCTTTCCCCCTTCAAATAGGACCTTTTCACCCACAAATACCTCCTTTATCCCCAAAATAGGACAGTTTCTTCCAGAAAGGCCACATTTCTCCCAAATATATCACATCTTCTCCAAGAAATACCAGCTTTCCCCCTTCAAATAGGACCTTTTCAACCACAAATACCTCTTTTATCCCTCAAATTGAACATATTCTTCCAGAAATGCCAGATTTCTCCAAATATATCACATCTTCTCCAAGAAATACCAGGGTTCCCCCTTCAAATAGGACCTTTTCACCCACAAATACCTTTTTTATCCCCAAAAGAGGACAGTTTCTTCCAGAAATGCCACATTTCTCCCAAATATATCACATCTTCTCCAAGAAATACCAGCTTTCCCCCTTCAAATAGGAAATTTTCACCCTCAAATAGCTGTTTTATCCCCAAAGGTGGACAGTTTCTTCAAGAAATGCCACATTTCTCCCAAATAGATCACATCTTCTCCAAGAAATACCAGGTTTCCCCCTTCAAATAGGACCTTTTCACCCACAAATACCTCTTTTATCCCCAGAAGAGGACAGTTTCTTCCAGACATGCCACATTTCTCCCAAATAGATCACATCTCCTCCAAGAAATACCAGGATTCCTCCTGAAATAGGAACTTTTCTCCCACAAGTACCACCCTTCTCCCCCCAAATAGGACATTTTCTTCCAGACATGCCACATATCACCCAAATATATCACATCTTCTCCAAGAAATACCAGGATACCCCCTTCAAATAGGACCTTTTCACCCACAAGTACCTCTTTTATCCCCAAAAGAGGACATTTCCTTCCAGAAATGCCACATTTCTCCCAAATATATCACATCTTCTCCAAGAAATACCAGGTTTCCCCCTTCAAATAGGACCTTTTCACCCACAAATACCTCTTTGATCCCCAAAAGAGGACAGTTTCTTATAGAAAGGCCACATTTCTCCCAAATAGATCACATCTTCTCCAAGAAATACCAGGATTCCTCCTGAAATAGGACCTTTTCACCCACAAATACCTCTTTTATCCCTCAAATAGGACAGTTTCTTCCAGAAATGCCACATTTCTCCCAAATAGATCACATCTTCTCCAAGAAATACCAGGATTCCTCCTGAAATAGGACCTTTTCTCCCACAAATACCAGCCTTCTCCCCCCAAATAGCACAGTTTCTTCCAGAAATGGCAGATTTCTCCCAAATATATCACATCTTCTCCAAGAAATACCAGCTTTCCCCCTTCAAATAGGACCTTTTCACCCACAAATTCCTCTTTTATCCCCAAAATGGAACAGTTTCTTCCAGAAATGCCACATTTCTCCCAAATATATCACATCTTCTCCAAGAAATACCTGGTTTCCTCCTTGAAATAAGACCTTTTCACCCACAAATGCCTCTTGTATCCCCAAAAGAGGACAGTTTCTTCCAGACATGCCACATTTCTCCCAAATATATCACATCTTCTCCAAGAAATACCAGGTTTCCTCCTGAAATAGGACCTTGTCACCCACAGATTCCTGTTTTATCCCTTTGTTCCGAGCGACTTTTCGTTTTGGAGTGTTTATCCTGTGCTACACTTCAGCATTCTGTGACGAATAAAATAGAAGAGAAAAGCCCCACTAATAAGGCAGCTAGAAGGTCCAGTAGCCACACACATTGTGCTTTCAGGGAGGACGTTCCAGAAAGTCGAGAGTTGTGGCTTGTTTCCTGCGGAGAAAAAAACCCCTGTTTTCAGGCAATGCAGGACGCTGAATTCGCTCCTTCTCGGCATTTCAATACCGCTCCTTCGCTCTCGTGGCTGGAAAGCGGCACTCGCGCTGAACCGCTCCGGAGAGTCTGCAGTTGCTGTCCGGTCCATCGCGGTTCTGCCCGAGTGCCGCTTGCAGCCTTCAGCAGCGCTCTCGTTTCTCTCGGATGCCGGGAAAGAGCGACTTCAGCCGGATGCTTTGCTCCGACGAGTGAGCGGCTTCTTCTGCGCACATCGCAATGGAGCGCTTTTGACTTCTCCATGTGTCCATCCAGAATGCACTACGCTTCTCTCTCATTCTTATCCCTTCCTTCCGAGCGACATTTCGTTTTGGATTGTTTATCCGATGCTACACTTCAGCATTCTGTGACGAATAGAGTAGAAGAGAAAAGCCCCACTAATAAGTAAGCTAGAACCTCCAGAAGCCACACACGTTGTGCTTTCGGGGAGGACGTTCCATAAAGTCGAGAGTTGTGGCTTCTTTCCTGCGGAGAAAAAACCCCCTGTTTTCAGGCAATGCAGTAGGCTGAATTCGCATCTTCTCGGCATTTCAATACCGCTCCTTCGCTCTCGTGGCTCGAAAGCGGCACTCGCTCTGAACCGCTCCGGAGAGTCTGCAGTTGCTGGCCGGTCCATCGCGGTTCTGCCCGAGTGCCGCTTGCAGCCTTCAGCAGCGCTCTCGTTTCTCTCGGATGCCGGGAAAGAGCGACTTCAGCCGGATGCTTTTCTCAGGCAAGTGAGCGGCTTCTTCTGCGCACATCGCAATGGAGCGCTTCTGACTTCTCCATGTGTCCATGCAGAATGCACTACGCTTCTCTCTCATTCTTATCCCTTTTTCCGAGCGACATTTCGTTTTGGAGTGTTTATCCCATGCTACACTTCAGCATTCTGTGACGAATAGAGTAGAAGGGAAAAGCCCCACTAATACGGCAGCTAGAACCTCCAGAAGCCACACACGTAGTGCTTTCAGGGAGGACGTTCCAGAAAGTCGAGAGTTGTGGCTTGTTTCCTGCGGAGAAAAAACCCCCTGTTTTCAGGCTATTCAGTAGTCTGCAACTGCAGACTGTCCGGTGTGGTTCAGCGCAAATGCCGCTTTCGAGCCACGAGAGAGGAGGAGCGGCATTCCTATGCCGAGAACGAGCGAATTCAGCGTCCTGCATTGCTGAAAACAGGGGCTTTTTTCTCCGCAGGAAACAAGCCACAACTCTCGACTTTCTGGAAAGTCCTCCCTGAAAGCACTACGTGCGTTGCTCCTCGAACTTCTAGCTGCCTTATTAGTGGGGCTTTTCTCTTCTACTCTATTCGTCACAGAATGCTGAAGTGTAGCATCGGATAAACACTCCAAAACGAAATGTCGCTCGGAAAAAGGGATAAGAATGAGAGAGAAGCGTAGTGCATTCTGCATGGACACATGGAGAAGTCAGAAGCTCTCCATTGCGATGTGCGCAGAAGAAGCCGCTCACTCGTCGGAGCAAAGCATCCGGCTGAAGTCGCTCTTTCCCGGCATCCGAGAGAAACGAGAGCGCTGCTGAAGGCTGCAAGCAGCACTCGGGCAGAACCGCGATGGACCGGCCAGCAACTGCAGACTCTCCGGAGCGGTTCAGCGCGAGTGCCGCGTTCGAGCCACGAGAGCGAAGGAGCGGTATTGAAATGCCGAGAAGGAGCGAATTCAGCGTCCTGCATTGCCTGAAAACAGGGGTTTTTTTCTCCGCAGGAAACAAGCTACAACTCTCGACTTTCTGGAACGTCCTCCCTGAAAGCACAACGTGTGTGGCTTCTGGAGCTTCTAGCTGCCTTATTAGTGGGGCTTTTCTCTTCTACTCTATTCGTCACAGAATGCTGAAGTGTAGCATCGGATAAACACTCCAAAACGAAATGTCGCTCGGAAGGAAGGGATAAGAATGAGAGAGAAGCGTAGTGATTCTGCATGGACACATGGAGAAGTCAGAAGCTCTCCATTGCGATGTGCGCAAAAAAAAAAAAAAAGAAGCCGCTCACTCGTCGGAGCAAAGCATCCGGCTGAAGTCGCTCTTTCCCGGCATCCGAGAGAAACGAGAGCGCTGCTGAAGGCTGCAAGCGGCACTCGGGCAGAACCGCGATGGACCGGACAGCAACTGCAGACTCTCCGGAGCGGTTCAGAGCGAGTGCCGCTTTCCAGCCACGAGAGCGAAGGAGCGGTATTCCTATGCCGAGAAGATGCGAATTCAGCCTACTGCATTGCCTGAATACAGGGGGTTTTTTCTCCGCAGGAAACAAGCCACAACTCTCGACTTTCTGGAACGTCCTCCATGAAAGCACAAAGTGTGTGGCTTCTGGAGCTTCTAGCTGCCTTATTAGTGGGGCTTTTCTCTTCTACTCTATTCGTCACAGAATGCTGAAGTGTAGCATCGGATAAACACTCCAAAACGAAAAGTCGCTCGCAACAAAGGGATAAAACAGGTATTTTTGGGTGACAGGGTCCTATTTCAGGAGGAAACCTGGTATTTCTTGGAGATGTGATATATTTGGGAGAAATGTGGCATTTCTGGAAGAAACTGTCCTCTTTTGGGGATAAAGCAGGTATTTGTGGGTGAAAAGGTCCTATTTGAAGAGGGAAACCTGGTATTTCTTGGAGAAGATGTGATATATTTGGGAGAAATCTGGCCTTTCTGGAAGAAACTGTTCTCTTTTGGTGACAAAACATGTATTTGTGGGTGAAAAGGTCCTATTTCGAGGGGGAACCTGATATTTCTTGGAGAAGATGTGATATATTTGGGAGAAATGTGGCATTTCTGGAAGAAACTGTCCTCTTTTGGGGATAAAAGAGGTATTTGTGGGTGAGAAGGTCCTATTTGAAGGGGGAAACGTGGCATTTCTTGGAGTAGATGTGGTATATTTGGGTGAAATGAGGCATTTCTGGAAGAAACTGTCCTACTTTGGGGTAAAAGAGGTATTTGTGGGTGAGAAGGTCCTATTTGAAGGGGGAAACGTGGTATTTCTTGGAGAAGATGTGATATATATTTGGGAGAAATGTGGTCTTTCCAGAAGAAACTGTCCTATTTGGGGGAGAAGCCTGCTATTAGTGGGTGAAAAGGTCCTATTTGAAGGGGGAAACCTGGTATTTCTTGGAGAAGATGTGGTATATTTGGGAGAAATCGGGCATTTATGGAAGAAACTGTCCAATTTAGGGGATAAAACAGGTATTTGTGGGTGAAAAGGTCCTATTTGAAGGGGGAAACGTGGTATTTCTTGGAGAAGATGTGATATATTTGGGAGAAATGTTGCCTTTCTGGAAGAAAATGTCCTATTTGGGGGGAGAAGGCTGGTATTTGTGGGAAAAAAGGTCCTATTTGAAGGGGGAAAGCAGGTATTTCTTGGAGAAGATGTGATATATTTGGGAGAAATGTGGCATTTCTGGAAGAAACTGTCCTCTTTTGGGGATAAAACAGGTATTTGTGGGTGAAAAGGTCCTATTTGAAGGGGGAAACCTGGTATTTCTTGGAGAAGATGTGATCTATTTGGGAGAAATCAGGCATTTCTGGAAGAAACTGTCCTCTTTTGGGGATAAAAGAATTTTTTGTGGGTGAAAAGGTCCTATTTGAAGGGGGAAAGCTGGTATTTCTTGGAGAAGATGTGATATGTCTGGGAGAAATGTGGCCTTTCTGGCAGAAACTGTCCTATTTTGGGGATAAAAGTGGTATTTGTGGGTGATAAGGTCCTATTTGAAGGGGGAACCCCGGTATTTCTTGGAGAAGATGTGATATATTTTGGGGAAATGTGGCATGTCAGGAAGAAACTGTCCTCTTTTGGGGATTAAAGAGGTATTTGTGGGTGAAAAGGTCCTATTTGAAGGGGGAAACGTGGTATTTCTTGGAGAAGATGTGATATATTTGGGAGAAATGTGGCCTTTCTGGAAGAAACTGTCCTATTTTGGGGATAAAAGAGGTATTTGTGGGTGAAAAGGTCCTATTTGAAGGGGGAAAGCTGGTATTTCTTGGAGAAGATGTGATCTATTTGGGAGAAATGTGGCATGTCTGGAAGAAAATGTCCAATTTGGGGGGAGAAGGCTGGTAGTTGTGGGTGAGAAGGTCCTATTTCAGGAGGAATCCTGGTATTTCTTGGAGAAGATGTGATATATTTGGGAGAAATCTGGCCTTTCTGGAAGAAAATGTCCTATTTGGGGGGAGAAGGCTGGTAGTTTTGGGTGAGAAGGTCCTCTTTCAGGAGGAATCCTGGCATTTCTTGGAGAAGATGTGATATATTTGGGAGAAATGTGGCATTTCTGGAAGAAACTGTCCTCTTTAGGGGATAAAAGAGGTATTAGTGGTTGAAAACGTCCTATTTGAAGGGGGAAACCTGGTATTTCTTGGAGAAGATGTGATATATTTGGGAGAAATGTGGCATGTCTGGAAAAAACTGTCCTCTTTTGGGGTTAAAAGAGGTATTTGTGGGTGAAAAGGTCGTATTTGAAGGGGGAAACGTGGTATTTCTTGGAGAAGATGTGATATATTTGGGAGAAATGTGGCATTTCTGGAAGAAACTGTCCTCCTATGGGGATAGAACAGGTATTTGTGGGTGAAAAGGTCCTATTTGAAGGGGAAAACCTGGTATTTCTTGGAGAAGATGTGATATATTTGGGAGAAATGTGCCATTTCTGGAAGAAACTGTCCTCTTTTGGGGATAAAACAGGTATTTGTGGGTGAAAAGGGCCTATTTGAAGGGGGAAACCTGGTATTTCTTGGAGAAGATGTGATATGTTTGGGAGAAATGTGGCATTTCTGGAAGAAACTGTCCTCTTTTGGGGATAAAAGAGGTATTTGTGTGTGAAAAGGTCCTATTTGAAGGGGGAAACGTGGTATTTCTTGGAGAAGATGTGATATGTTTGGGAGAAATGTGGCATGTCTGGAAGAAACTGTCCTCTTTTGGGGATAAAACAGGTATTTGTGGGTGAAAAGGTCCTATTTGAAGGGGGAAACGTGATATTTCTTGGAGAAGATGTGATCTATTTGGGAGAAATCTGGCATTTCTGGAAGAAACTGTCCTCTTTTGGGGATAAAACAGGTATTTGTGGGAGAAAAGTTCCTTTTTGAAGGGGGAAACCTGGTATTTCTTGAAGGAGATGTGGTATATTTGGGAGAAATGTGCCATGTCTGGAAGAAACTGTCCTCTTTTGGGGATAAAACAGGTATTTGTGGGTGAAAAGGTCCTATTTCCAGGGGGAAACGTTGTATTTCTTGGAGAAGATGTGGTATATTTGGGAGAAATGTGGCCTTTCTGGAAGAAACTGTCCTCTTTTGGGGATAAAAGAGGTATTTGTGTGTGAAAAGGTCCTATTTGAAGGGGGAAACCTGGTATTTCTTGGAGAAGATGTGATATATTTGGGAGAAATGTGGCATTTCTGGAAGAAACTGTCCTATTTTGTGGATGAAACAGGTATTTGTGGGTGAAAAGGTCCTATTTGAAGGGGGAAACATGGTATTTCTTGGAGAAGATGTGATATATTTGGGAGAAATATGGCCTTTCTGGTAGAAACTGTCCTCTTTTGGGGATAATAGAGGTATTTGTGGGTGAAAAGGTCCTATTTGAAGGGGGAAACCTGGTATTTCTTGGAGAAGATGAGATATATTTGGGAGAAATGTGGCCTTTCTGGAAGAAACTGTCCTCTTTTGGGGATAAAAGAGGTATTTGTGGGTGAAAAGGTCCTATTTGAAGGGGGAATCCTGGTATTTCTTGGAGAAGATGTGATGTATTTGGGAGAAATGTGGCCTTTCTGGAAGAAACCGAGCTCTTTTGGGGTAAAAGAGGTATTTGTGGGTGAAAAGGTCCTATTTGAAGGGGGAAACCTGGTATTTCTTGGAGAAGATGTGATATATTTGGGAGAAATGTGGCATTTCTGGAAGAAACTGTCCTCTTTTGGGGATAAAACAGGTATTTGTGGGTGAAAACTACCTATTTCCAGGGGTAAACCAGTTATTTCTTAGAGAAGATGTGATATATTTGGGAGAAATCTGGTATGACTGGAAGAATCTGTCCTCTTTTGGGGATAAAAGAGGTATTTGTGGGTGAAAAGGTCCTATATGAAGGGGGAAAGCTGGTATTTCTTGGAGAAGATGTGATATATTTGGGAGAAATCTGGCCTTTCTGGAAGAAACTGTCCTCTTTTGGGGATAAAACAGGTATCTGTGGGAGAAAAAGTCCTATTTGAAGGGGGAAACGTGGTATTTCTTGGAGAAGATGTGATCTATTTGGGTGAAATGCGGCATTTCTGGAAGAAACTTTCCTATTTTGGGGATAAAAGAGGTATTTGTGGGTGAAAAGGTCCTATTTGAAGGGGGAAACCTGGTTTTTCTTGGAGAAGATGTGATCTATTTGGGAGAAATGTGGCATTTCTGGAAGAAACTGTCCTCTTTTGGGGATAAAACAGGTATTTGTGGGTGAGAAGGTCCTATTTGAAGGGGGAAACCTGGTATTTCTTGGAGGAGATGTGATCTATTTGGGAGAAATGTGGCATTTCTGGAAGAAACTGTCCTGTTTTGGGGATAAAAGAGGTATTTGTGGGTGAAAAGGTCCTATTTCAGGTGGAATCCTGTTATTTCTTGGAGAAGATGTGATATATTTGGGAGAAATGTGGCATGTCTGGAAGAAACTGTCCAATTTAGGGGATAAAAGAGGTATTTGTGGGTGAAAAGGTCCTATTTGAAGGGGGAAAGCTGGTATTTCTTGGAGAAGATGTGATATATTTGGGAGAAATGTGCCATTTCTGGAAGAAAAAGTCCTCTTTTGGGGATAAAAGTGGTATTTGTGGGTGAGAAGGTCCTATTTCTACGGGGAAAGCTGGTATTTCTTGGAGAAGATGTGATATATTTGGGAGAAATGTGGCATTTCTGGAAGAAACTGTCCTATTTTGGGGATAAAAGAGGAATTTGTGGGTGATAAGGTCCTATTTGAAGTGGGAAACCTGGTATTTCTTGGAGAAGATGTGATATATTTGGGAGAAATGTGGCATTTCTGGAAGAAACCGAGCTCTTTTGGGGTAAAAGAGGTATTTGTGGGTGAAAAGGTCCTATTGGAAGGGGGAAACGTGGTATTTCTTGGAGAAGATGTGATATATTTGGGAGAAATGTGGCATTTCTGGAAGAAACTGTCCTCTTTTGGGGATAAAAGAGGTATTTGTGGGTGAAAAGGTCATATTTCTAGGGGGAAACGTGGTATTTCTTGGAGAAGATGTGATCTATTTGGGAGAAATGTGGCATTTCTGGAAGAAACTGTCCTATTTGAGGGATAAAAGAGGTATTTGTGGGTGAAAAGTTCCTATTTCCAGTGGTAAACCAGGTATTTCTTGGAGAAGCTGTGATATATTTGGGAGAAATGTGGCATGTCTGGAAGAAACGGTCCTCTTTTGGGGATAAAAGAGGTATTTGTGGGTGAAAAGGTCCTATTTGAAGGGGGAAAGCTGGT
Organism: Lophura swinhoii; assembly: GCA_030408155.1. NCBI lineage: Eukaryota > Metazoa > Chordata > Aves > Galliformes > Phasianidae > Lophura > Lophura swinhoii. The sequence continues at coordinate 8,539,725 of JASCYN010000149.1, forward strand.
ATTGCTTTAGAAGATGTGATATATTTGGGAGAAATCTGGCCTTTCTGGAAGAAACTGTCCTCTTTTGGGCATAAAACAGGTATCTGTGGGAGAAAAAGTCGTATTTGAAGGGGAAAGCTGGTATTTCTTGGAGAAGATGTGATATATTTGGGTGAAATGTGGCATTTCTGGCTGAAACTGTCCTATTTTGGGGATAAAAGAGGTATTTGTGGGTGAAAAGGTCCTATTTGAAGGGGGAAACGTGGTATTTCTTGGAGAAGATGTGATCTATTTGGGAGAAATGTGGCATGTCTGGAAGAAACTGTCCTCTTTTGGGGATAAAAGAGGTATTTGTGGGTGAAAAGGTCCTATTTGAAAGGGGAAAGCTGGTATTTCTAGGAGGAGATGTGATATATTTGGGAGAAATGTGGCATTTCTGGAAGAAACTGTCCTCTTTTGGGGATAAAAGAGGTATTTGTGGGTGATAAGGTCCTATTTCAGGTGGAATCCTGGTATTTCTTGGAGAAGATGTGATATATTTGGGAGAAATGTGGCATGTCTGGAAAAAACTGTCCTATATTGGGGATAAAAGAGGTATTTGTGGGTGAGAAGGTCCTATTTCAAGGGGGAACCCTGGTATTTCTTGGAGAAGATGTGATCTATTTGGGAGAAATGTGGCATTCCTGGAAGAAACTGTCCTCTTTTGGGGATAAAAGAGGTATTTGTGGGTGAAAAGGTCTTATTTGAAGGGGGAAACCTGGTATTTCTTGGAGAAGATGTGATATATTTGGGATAAATGTGGCATGTCTGGAAGAAACTGTCCTATTTTGGGGATAAAACAGGTATTTGTGGGTGAAAAGGTCCTATTTGAAGGGGGAAAGCTGGTATTTCTTGGAGAAGATGTGATCTATTTGGGAGAAATGTGGCATTTCTGGAAGAAACTGTCCTCTTTTGGGGATAAAAGAGGTATTTGTGGGTGAAAAGGTCCTATTTGAAGGGGGAAACCTGGTATTTCTTGAAGGAGATGTGATATATTTGGGCGAAATGTGTCCTTTCTGGAAGAATCTGTCCTATTTTGGGGATAAAAGAGGTATTTGTGGGTGAAAAGGTCCTATTTGAAGGGGGAACCCTGGTATTTCTTGGAGAAGATGTGATATATTTGGGAGAAATGTGGCCTTTCTAGAAGAAACTGACCTATTTGGGGGAGAAGCCTGCTATTAGTGGGTGAAAAGGTCCTATTTCCTGGGGAAAGCTGGCATTTCTTGGAGAAGATGTGATATATTTGGGAGAAATGTGGCATTTCTGGAAGAAACTGTCCTCTTTTGGGGATAAAAGAGGTATTTGTGGGAGAAAAGGTCCTATTTGAAGGGGGAAAGCTGGTATTTCTTGGAGAAGATGTGATATATTTGGGAGAAATGTGGCATTTCTGGAAGAAACTGTCCTCTTTTGGGGATAAAAGAGGTATTTGTGGGTGAAAAGGTCCTATTTCTAGGGGGAAACGTGGTATTTCGTGGAGAAGATGTGATCTATTTGGGAGAAATGTGGCATTTCTGGAAGAAACTGTCCTATTTGGGGGGAGAAGGCTGGTATCTGTGGGAGAAAAGGTCCTATTTGAAGGGGGAAAGCAGGTATATCTTGGAGAAGATGTGATCTATTTGGGAGAAATGTGGCCTTTCTGGAAGAAAATGTCCAATTTGGGGGGAGAAGGCTGGTAGTTTTGGGTGAGAAGTTCCTCTTTCAGGAGGAATCCTGGCATTTCTTGGAGAAGATGTGATCTATTTGGGAGAAATGTGGCATTTCTGGAAGAAACTGTCCTATTTTGGGGATAAAAGAGGTATTTGTGGGTGAAAAGGTCGTATTTGCAGGGGGAAACGTGGTATTTCTTGGAGAAGATGTGATATATTTGGAAGAAATGTGGCATTCCTGGAAGAAACTGTCCTCTTTTGGGGATAAATGAGGTTTTTTTTGGGGAAAAGGTCCTATTTGAAGGGGGAAACGTGGTATTTCTTGGAGAAGATGTGATATATTTGGGAGAAATGTGGCATTTCTGGAAGAAACTGTCCTCTTATGGGGATAGAACAGGTTTTTCTGGGGGAAAAGGTCCTATTTGATGGGGAAAACCTGGTATTTCTTGGAGAAGATGTGATATATTTGGGAGAAATGTGGCATGTCTGGAAGAAAATGACCTATTTGTGGGGTGAAGGGTGGTATTTGTGGGAGAAAAGTTCCTATTTCAGGAGGAATCCTGGTATTTCTTGGAGGAGACGTGATATGTTTGGGAGAAATGTGCCATTTCTGGAAGAAACTGTCCTCTTTTGGGGATAAAACAGGTATTTGTGGGTGAAAAGGTCCTATTTGAAGGGGGAAACCTGGTATTTCTTGGAGAAGATGTGATATATTTGGGAGAAATGTGGCATTTCTGGAAGAAACTGTCCTGTTTTGGGGATAAAAGAGGTATTTGTGGGTGAAAAGGTCCTATTTGAAGGGGGAAAGCTGTTATTTCTTGAAGGAGATGTGGTATATTTGGGAGAAATGTGGCATGTCTGGAAGAAACTGTCCTCTTTTGGGGATAAAAGAGGTATTTGTGGGAGAAAAGGTCCTATTTCCAGGGGGAACCCTGGTATTTCTTGGAGAAGATGTGATATATTTGGGAGAAATGTGGCATTTCTGGAAGAAACTGTCCTATTTGGGGGGAGAAGGCTGGTATTTGTGGGAGATAAGGTCCTATTTGAAGGGGGAAACGTGGTATTTCTTGGAGAAGATGTGATCTATTTGGGAGAAATGTGGCATGTCTGGAAGAAACTGTCCTCTTTTGGGGATAAAAGAGGTATTTGTGGGTGAAAAGGTCCTATTTGAAGGGGGAAACGTGGTATTTCTTGGAGAAGATGTGATATATTTGGGACAAATCAGGCATTTCTGGCAGAAACTGTCCTATTTTGGGGATAAAAGAGGTATTTGTGGGTGAAAAGGTCCTATTTGAAGGGGGAAACCTGGTATTTCTTGGAGAAGATGTGATATGTTTGGGAGAAATGTGGCCTTTCTGGAAGAAACTGTCCTATTTTGGGGATGAAACAGGTATTTGTGGGTGAAAAGGTCCTATTTGAAGGGGGAAACCTGGTATTTCTTGGAGAAGATGTGATCTATTTGGGAGAAATGTGGCATGTCTGGAAGAAACTGTCCTATTTTGGGGATAAAAGAGGTATTTGTGGGTGAAAAGGTCCTATTTGAAGGGGGAAACCTGGTATTTCTTGGAGATGATGTGATATATTTGTTAGAAATGTGGCATTTCTGGAAGAAACTGTCCTCTTTTGGGGATAAAAGAGGTATTTGTGGGTGAAAAGTTCCTATTTGAAGGGGGAAACCTGGTATTTCTTGGAGAAGATGTGATATATTTGGGAGAAATGTGGCATTTCTGGAAGAAACTGTCCTATTTTGGGGATAAAAGATGTATTTGTGGGTGAAAAGGTCCTATTTGAAGGGGGAATCCTGGTATTTCTTGGAGAAGCTGTGTTATATGTGGGAGAAATTTGGCATTTCTGGAAGAAACGGTCCTCTTTTGGGGATAAAAGAGGTATTTGTGGGTGAAAAGGTCTTATTATAAGGGGTAAACCTGGTATTTCTTGGAGAAGATGTGCTATATTTGGGAGAAATGTTGTCTTTCTGGAAGAAAATGTCCTATTTGAGGAATAGAACAGGTAATTGTGGGAGAAAAGGTCCTATATGAAGGGGGAAACCTGGTATTTCTTGGAGAAGATGTGATATATTTGGGAGAAACGTGGCATGTCAGGAAGAAAATGTCCTATTTTGGGGATAAAAGAGGTATTTCTGGGTGAAAAGGTCCTATTTGAAGGGGGAAAGCTGGTATTTCTTGGAGAAGATGTGATCTATTTGGGAGAAATGTGGCATTTCTGGAAGAAACTGTCCAATTTAGGGGATAAAAGAGGTATTTGTGGGTGAAAAGGTCCTATTTCAAGGGGGAAACTTGGTATTCCTTGGAGAAGATGTGATCTATTTGGGAGAAATGTGGCATTTCTGGAAGAAACTGTCCTCTTTTGGGGATAAAAGAGGTATTTGTGGGTGAAAAGGTCCTATTTGAAGGGGGAACCCTGGTATTTCTTGGAGAAGATGTGATCTATTTGGGAGAAATCAGGCATTTCTGGAAGAAACTTTCCTATTTTGGGGATAAAAGAATTTTTTGTGGGTGAAAAGGTCCTATTTGAAGGGGGAAACCTGTTATTTCTTGGAGAAGATGTGATATATTTGGGAGAAATGTGGCATTTCTGGCAGAAACTGTCCTATTTTGGGGATAAAAGTGGTATTTGTGGGTGAAAAGGTCGTATTTGAAGGGGGAAACCTGGTATTTCTTGGAGAAGATGTGATATATTTGGGGGAAATGTGGCATTTCTTGAAGAAACTGTCCTATTTTGGGGATAAAAGAGGTATTTGTGGGTGAAAAGGTCCTATTTGAAGGGGGAAACCTGGTATTTCTTGGAGAAGATGTGATATATTTGGGAGAAATGTGGCATTTCTGGAAGAAACTGTCCTCTTTTGGGGATAAAAGAGGTATTTGTGGGTGAAAAGGTCCTATTTGAAGGGGGAAAGCTGGTATTTCTTGGTGGAGATGTGATCTATTTGGGAGAAATGTGGCCTTTCTGGAAGAAAATGTCCAATTTGGGGTGAGATGGCTGGTAGTTTTGGGTGAGAAGGTCCTATTTCAGGAGGAATCCTGGTATTTCTTGGAGAAGATGTGATCTATTTGGGAGAAATGTGGCCTTTCTGGAAGAAAATGTCCAATTTGGGGGGAGAAGGCTGGTAGTTTTGGGTGAGAAGGTCCTCTTTCAGGAGGAATCCTGGCATTTCTTGGAGAAGATGTGATATATTTGGGAGAAATGTGGCATTTCTGGAAGAAACTGTCCTCTTTTGGGGATAAAAGAGGTATTAGTGGTTGAAAACGTCCTATTTGAAGGGGGAAACCTGGTATTTCTTGGAGAAGATGTGATATATTTGGGAGAAATGTGGCATGTCTGGAAAAAACTGTCCTCTTTTGGGGATAAAAGAGGTATTTGTGGGTGAAAAGGTCGTATTTGCAGGGGGAAACGTGGTATTTCTTGGAGAAGATGTGATATATTTGGGAGAAATCTGGCATTCCTGGAAGAAACTGTCCTATTTTGGGGATAAAAGAGGTTTTTTTGGGGAAAAGGTCCTATTTGAAGGGGGAAAGCTGGTATTTCTTTGAGAAGATGAGATATATTTGGGAGAAATGTGGCATTTCTGGAAGAAACTGTCCTCTTATGGGGATAGAACAGGTTTTTGTGGGTGAAAAGGTCCTATTTGAAGGGGAAAACCTGGTATTTCTTGGAGAAGATGTGATCTATTTGGGAGAAATGTGGCATGTCAGGAAGAAAATGTCCTATTTGTGGGGAGAAGGGTGGTTTTTGTGGGAGAAAAGTTCCTATTTCAGGAGGAATCCTAGTATTTCTTTGAGGAGACATGATATGTTTGGGAGAAATGTGCCATTTCTGGAAGAAACTGTCCTATTTTGGGGATAAAACAGGTATTTGTGGGTGAAAAGGTCGTATTTGAAGGGGGAAACCTGGTATTTCTTGGAGAAGATGTGATATGTTTGGGAGAAATGAGGCATTTCTGGAAGAAACTGTCCTCTTTTGGGGATAATAGAGGTATTTGTGGGTGAAAAGGTCCTATTTGAAGGGGGAAACCTGGTATTTCTTGGAGAAGATGTGATATGTTTGGGAGAAATGTGGCATGTCTGGAAGAAACTGTCCTATTTTGGGGATAAAACAGGTATTTGTGGGTGAAAAGGTCCTATTTGAAGGGGGAAAGCTGGTATTTCTTGGAGAAGATGTGATATATTTGGGAGAAATGTGGCATTTCTGGAAGAAAGTGTCCTGTTTTGGGGATAAAAGAGGTATTTGTGGGAGAAAAGGTCCTACTTGAAGGGGGAAAGATGGTATTTCTTGAAGGAGATGTGGTATATATGGGAGAAATGTGGCATGTCTGGAAGAAACTGTCCTCTTTTGGGGATAAAAGAGGTATTTGTGGGTGAAAAGGTCCTATTTCCAAAGGGAACCCTGGTATTTCTTGGAGAAGATGTGATATATTTGGGAGAAATGTGGCATTTCTGGAAGAAACTGCCCTCTTTTGGGGATAAAAGAGGTATTTGTGGGTGAAAAGGTCCTATTTGAAGGGGGAAACCTGGTATTTCTTGGAGAAGATGTGATATGTTTGGAAGAAATGTGGCATGTCTGGAAGAAACTGTCCTATTTGGGGGAGAAGCTTGCTATTAATGGGTGAAAAGGTCCTATTTCCAGGGGAAAGCTGGTATTTCTTGGAGAAGATGTGATATATTTGGGAGAAATGTGGCATGTCTGGAAGAAACTGTCCTCTTCTGGGGATAAAAGAGGTATTTGTGGGTGAAAAGGTCCTATTTGAAGGGGGAAACCTGGTATTTCTTGGAGAAGATGTGATATGTTTGGAAGAAATGTGGCATTTCTGGAAGAAACTGTCCTATTTGGGGGGAGAATGCTGGTATTTGTGGGAGATAAGGTCCTATTTGAAGGGGGAAACCTGGTATTTCTTGGAGAAGATGTGATATATTTGGGCGAAATGTGGCCTTTCTGGAAGAAACTGCCCTCTTTTGGGGATAAAAGAGGTATTTGTGGGTGAAAAGGTCCTATTTGAAGGGGGAAACGTGGTATTTCTTGGAGAAGATGTGATATATTTGGGACAAATCAGGCATTTCTGGAAGAAACTGTCCTATTTTGGGGATAAAAGAGGTATTAGTGGTTGAAAAGGTCCTATTTGAAGGGGGAAACCTGGTATTTCTTGGAGAAGATGTGGTATATATGGGAGAAATGTGGCATGTCTGGAAGAAAATGTCCTATTTTGGGGATAAAACAGGTATTTTTGGGTAAAAAGGTCCTATTTGAAGGGGTAAAGCTGGTATTTCTTGGAGAAGATGTGATCTATTTGGGAGAAATGTGGCATTTCTGGAAGAAACTGTCCTATTTTGGGGATAAAAGAGGTATTTGTGGGTGAAAAGTTCCTATTTCAAGGGGGAAACTTGGTATTCCTTGGAGAAGATGTGATCTATTTGGGAGAAATGTGGCATTTCTTGAATAAACTGTCCTCTTTTGGGGATAAAAGAGGTATTTGTGGGTGAAAAGGTCCTATTTGAAGGGGGAACCCTGGTATTTCTTGGAGAAGATGTGATCTATTTGGGAGAAATGTGGCATTTCCGGAAGAAACTGTCCTCTTTTGGGGATAGAACAGGTATTTGTGGGAGAAAAGGTCCTATCTGAAGGGGGAAACCTGGTATTTCTTGGAGAAGATGTGATATATTTGGGAGAAATGTGGCCTGTCTGGAAGAAAATGTCCTATTTGAGGGATAATACAGGTATTTGTGGGAGAAAATGTCCTATTTGAAGGGGGAAACCTGGTATTTCTTGGAGAAGATGTGGTATATTTGGGAGAAATGTGGCATTTCTGGAAGAAACTGTCCTATTTTGGGGATGAAACAGGTATTTTTGTGTGAAAAGGTCCTATTTCAAGGGGGAAATCTGGTAGTTCTTGCAAGAGATGTGATATATTTGGGAGAAATGTGGCATGTCTGGAAGAAACTGCCCTCTTTTGGGGATAAAAGAGGTATTTGTGGGTGAAAAGGTCCTATTTGAAGGGGGAAAGCTGGTATTTCTTGGAGAAGATGTGATATATTTGGGAGAAATGTGGCATTTCTGGAAGAAACTGTCCTCTTTGGGGGATGAAACAGGTGTTTGTGGGAGAAAAGCTCCTATTTGAAGGGGGAAACCTGGTATTTCTTGGAGAAGATGTGATCTATTTGGGAGAAATGTGGCCTTTCTGGAAGAAAATGTCCAATTTGGGGGGAGAAGGCTGGTAGTTTTCGGTGAGAAGGTCCTTTTTCAGGAGGAATCCTGGTATTTCTTGGAGAAGATGTGCTATATTTGGGAGAAATGTGGCCTTTCTGGAAGAAAATGTCCAATTTTGGGGAGAAGGCTGGCAGTTTTGGGTGAGAAGGTCCTATTTCAGGAGGAATCCTGGCATTTCTTGGAGAAGATGTGATATATTTGGGAGAAATGTGGCATTTCTGGAAGAAACTGTCCTATTTTGGGGATAAAAGAGGTATTAGTGGTTGAAAAGGTCCTATTTGAAGGGGGAACCCTGGTATTTCTTGGAGATGTGATATATTTGGGAGAAATGTGGCATTTCTGGAAGAAACTGTCCTCTTTTGGGGATAAAATAGGTATTTCATGGAGAAATGTCCTAATTCAAGGGGGAAACCTGGTATTTCTTGGAGGAGTTGTGATGTATTTGGGAGAAATGTGGCATTTCTGGAAGAAAATTTCCAATTGGAGGGATAAAAGAGGTATTTGTGGGAGAAAAGGTCCTATTTGAAGGGGGAAAGCTGGTATTTCTTGGAGAAGAGGTGATATATTTGGGAGAAATGTGCCATTTCTGGAAGAAACTGTCCTATTTTTGGGGATAAAAGAGGTATTTGTGGGTGAAAAGGTCCTATTTGAAGGGGGTAACGTGGTATTTCTTGGAGAAGATGTGATATGTTTGGGAGAAATGTGCCATTTCTGGAAGAAACTGTCCTCTTTTGGGGATAAAAGAGGTATTTGTGGGTGAAAAGGTCCTATTTCCAGGGGGAAACGCTGTATTTCTTGGAGAAGATGTGATATATTAGGGAGAAATGTGGCCTTTCTGGAAGAAACTGTCCTCCTTTGGGGATAAAACAGGTATTTGTGGGTGAAAAGGTCCTATTTGAAGGGGGAAACGTGGTATTTCTTGGAGAAGATGTGATATATTTGGGAGAAATGTGGCATTTCTGGAAGAAACTGTCCTCTTTTGGGGATAAAACAGGTATTTGTGGGTGAGAAGGTCCTATTTGAAGGGGGAAACGTGGTATTTCTTGGAGAAGATGTGATATATTTGGGAGAAATGTGGCATTTCTGGAAGAAAGTGTCCTGTTTTGGGGATAAAAGAGTTATTTGTGGGTGAAAAGGTCCTATTTCAGGTGGAATCCTGGTATTTCTTGGAGAAGATGTGATATATTTGGGAGAAATGTGGCATTTCTGGAAGAAACTGTCCAATTTAGGGGATAAAATGGTATTTGTGGGTGAAAAGGTCCTATTTGAAGGGGGAAACTTGGTATTTCTTGGAGAAGGTGTGATATATTTGGGAGAAATGTGGCATTTCTGGAAGAAAATGTCCTATTTTGGGGATAAAAGTGGTATTTGTGGGTGAGAAGGTCCTATTTCAAGGGGGAAACCTGGTATTTCTTGGAGAAGATGTGATATATTTGGGAGAAATGTGGCATTTCTGGAAGAAACTGTCCTCTTTTGCGGATAAAAGAGGTATTTGTGGGTGATAAGGTCCTATTTCAAGGGGGAAACCTGGTATTTCTTGGAGAAGATGTGATCTATTTGGGAGAAATGTGGCATTTCTGGAAGAAACTGTCCTCTTTTGGGGATAAAAGAGGTATTTGTGGGTGAAAAGGTCCAATTTGAAGGGTGAAACCTGGTATTTCTTGGAGAAGATGTGATCTATTTGGGAGAAATGTGGCATTTCTGGAAGAAACTGTCCTCTTTTGGGGATAAAACAGGTATTTGTGGGTGAGAAGGACCTAGTTCTACGGGAAACCTGGTATTTCTTGGAGGAGATGTGATATGTTTGGGAGAAATGTGGCATTTCTGGAAGAAAATGTCCTCTTTTGGGGATAAAAGAGGTATTTGTGGGAGAAAAGGTCCTATTTGAAGGGGGAACCCTGGTATTTCTTGGAGAAGATGTGATATGTTTGGGAGAAATGTGGCATTTCTGGAAGAAACTGTCCTCTTTTGGGGATAAAAGAGGTATTTGTGGGTGATAAGGTCCTATTTCAAGGGGGAAAGCTGGTATTTCTTGGAGAAGATGTGATATATTTGGGAGAAATGTGGCATTTCTGGAAGAAAATGTCCTATTTTGGGGATAAAAGTGGTATTTGTGGGTGAGAAGGTCCTAGTTCTACGGGAAAGCTGGTATTTCTTGGAGAAGATGTGATCTATTTGGGAGAAATCTGGCATTTCTGGAAGAAAATGTCCTATTTTGGGGATAAAAGTGGTATTTGTGGGTGAGAAGGTCCTAGTTCTACGGGAAACCTGGTATTTCTTGGAGAAGATGTGATATATTTGGGAGAAATGTGGCATTTCTGGAAGAAACTGTCCTCTTTTGGGGATAAAAGAGGTATTTGTGGGAGAAAAGGTCCTATTTGAAGGGGGAAACCTGGTATTTCTTGGAGAAGATGTGATATAATTGGGAGAAATGTGGCATTTCTGGAAGAAACTGTCCTCTTTTGGGGATAAAAGAGGTATTTGTGGGTGATAAGGTCCTATTTCAAGGGGGAAAGCTGGTATTTCTTGGAGAAGATGTGATATATTTGGGAGAAATGTGGCATTTCTGGAAGAAACTGTCCTCTTTTGGGGATAAAAGAGGTATTTGTGGGTGAAAAGGTCCTATTTGAAGGGGGAAAGCTGGTATTTCTTGGAGAAGATGTGATCTATTTGGGAGAAATGTGGCATTTCTGGAAGAAACTGTCCTCTTTTGGGGATAAAAGTGGTATTTGTGGGTGAGAAGGTCCTAGTTCTACGGGAAAGCTGGTATTTCTTGGAGAAGATGTGATATATTTGGGAGAAATGTGGCATTTCTGGAAGAAACTGTTCTATTTTGGGGATAAAAGAGGTATTTGTGGGTGATAAGGTCCTATTTGAAGGGGGAAACCTGGTATTTCTTGGAGAAGATGTGATATATTTGGGAGAAATGTGGCATTTCTGGAAGAAACTGTCCTCTTTTGGGGATAAAAGAGGTATTTATGGGTGAAAAGGTCCTATTTGAAGGGTGAAACCTGGTATTTCTTGGAGAAGATGTGATCTATTTGGGAGAAATCTGGCATTTCTGGAAGAAAATGTCCTATTTTGGGGATAAAAGTGGTATTTGTGGGTGAGAAGGTCCTAGTTCTACGGGAAAGCTGGTATTTCTTGGAGAAGATGTGATATATTTGGGAGAAATGTGGCATTTCTGGAAGAAACTGTCCTCTTTTGGGGATAAAAGAGGTATTTGTGGGAGAAAAGGTCCTATTTGAAGGGGGAAACCTGGTATTTCTTGGAGAAGATGTGATATAATTGGGAGAAATGTGGCATTTCTGGAAGAAACTGTCCTCTTTTGGGGATAAAAGAGGTATTTGTGGGTGATAAGGTCCTATTTCAAGGGGGAAACCTGGTATTTCTTGGAGAAGATGTGATATATTTGGGAGAAATGTGGCATTTCTGGAAGAAAATGTCCTATTTTGGGGATAAAAGTGGTATTTGTGGGTGAGAAGGTCCTAGTTCTACGGGAAAGCTGGTATTTCTTGGAGAAGATGTGATCTATTTGGGAGAAATCTGGCATTTCTGGAAGAAAATGTCCTATTTTGGGGATAAAAGTGGTATTTGTGGGTGAGAAGGTCCTAGTTCTACGGGAAACCTGGTATTTCTTGGAGAAGATGTGATATATTTGGGAGAAATGTGGCATTTCTGGAAGAAACTGTCGTATTTTGGGGATAAAAGAGGTATTTGTGGGAGAAAAGGTCCTATTTGAAGGGGGAAACCTGGTATTTCTTGGAGAAGATGTGATATAATTGGGATAAATGTGGCATTTCTGGAAGAAACTGTCCTCTTTTGGGGATAAAACAGGTATTTCATGTAGAAAAGGTCCTATTTGAAGGGGGAAACCTGGTATTTCTAGGAGGAGTTGTGATATATTTGGGAGAAATGTGGCATTTCTGGAAGAAACTGTCCTATTTTGGGGATAGAACAGGTATTTGTGGGAGAAAAGTTCCTATTTGAAGGGGGAACCCTGGTATTTCTTGGAGAAGATGTGATATATTTGGGTGAAATGTGGCATGTCTGGAAAAAACTGTCCTATTTTGGGGATAAAAGAGGTATTAGTGGGTGATAAGGTCCTATTTGAAGGGGGAAAGCTGGTATTTCTTGGAGAAGATGTGATGTATTTGGGAGAAATCTGGCTTTCCTGGAAGAGACTGTCCTCTTTTGAGGATAAAAGAGGTTTTTTTGGGGAAAACGTCCTATTTGAAGGGGGAAACGTGGTATTTCTTGGAGAAGATATGATATATTTGGGAGAAATGTGGCATTTCTTGAAGAAACTCTCCTCTTATGGGAATAGAACAGGTATTTGTGGGTGAAAAGGTCCTATTTCCAGGGGAAAACCTGGTATTTCTTGGAGAAGATGTGATATATTTGGGAGAAATGTGGCATTTCTGGAAGAAACTGTCCTCTTTTGGGGATAAAACAGGTATTTGTGGGTGAGAAGGTCCTATTTGAAGGGGGAAAGCTGCTATTTCAAGGAGGAGATGTGATCTATTTGGGAGAAATGTGGCATTTCTGGAAGAAACTGTCCTCTTTTGGGGATAAAAGAGGTATTTGTGGGTGAAAAGGTCCTATTTGAAGGGGGAACCTGGTATTTCTTGGAGAAGATGTGATCTATTTGGGAGAAATATGGCATTTCTGGAAGAAAATGTGCTCTTTTGGGGATAAAAGAGGTATTTCATGGAGAAAAGGTCCTAATTCAAGGGGGAAACCTGATATTTCTTGGAGGAGTTGTGATATATTTGGGAGACATATGGTATTTCTGGAAGAAAATGTCCAATTTGAGGGATAAAAGAGGTATTTGTGGGTGAAAAGGTCCTATTTGAAGGGGGAACCCTGGTATTTCTTGGAGAAGATGTGATATATTTGGGAGAAATGTGGCATGTCTGGAAGAAACTGTCCTCTTTTGGGGATAAAAGTGGTATTTGTGGGTGAAAAGGTCCTATTTGAAGGGGGAAACGTGGTATTTCTCGGAGAAGATGTGATATATTTGGGAGAAATGTGGCATTTCTTGAAGAAACTGTCCTCTTTTGGGGATAAAACAGGTACTTGTGGGTGAAAAGGTCCTATTTGAAGGGGGAAACGTGGTATTTCTTGGAGAAGATGTGATATATTTGGGAGAAATGTGGCCATTCCATAAGAAACTGTCCTATTTTGGGGATAAAACAGGTATTTGTGGGTGAAAAGGTCCTATTTGAAGGGGGAAACCTGGTATTTCTTGGAGAAGATGTGATATATTTGGGAGAAATGTGGCATGTCTGGAAGAAACTGTCCTCTTTTGGGGATAAAAGAGGTATTAGTAGTTGAAAAGGTCCTATTTGAAGGGGGAAACCTGGTATTTCTTGGAGAAGAGGTGATATATTTGGGAGAAATCAGGCATTTCTGGAAGAAACTGTCCTATTTTGGGGATAAAAGAATTTTTTGTGGGTGAAAAGTTCCTATTTGAAGTGGGAAGTGAGGTATTTCTTGGAGAAGATGTGATATATTTGGGAGAAATGTGGCATTTCTTGAAGAAACTGTCCTCTTATGGGGATAGAACAGGTATTTGTGGGTGAAAAGGTCCTATTTCCAGGGAGAAACATTGTATTTCTTGGAGAAGATGCGGTATATTAGGGAGAAATGTGGCCTTTCTGGAAGAAAATGTCCTCTTTTGGGGATAAAAGAGGTATTTGTGGGTGAAAAGGTCCTATTTCCAGGGGGAAACGCTGTATTTCTTGGAGAAGATGTGATATATTAGGGAGAAATGTGGCCTTTCTGGAAGAAACTGTCCTCTTTTGGGGATAAAAGAGGTATTTGTGGGTGAAAAGGTCATATTTGAAGGGGGAAACCTGGTATTTCTTGGAGAAGATGTGATATATTTGGGAGAAATGTGGCATTTCTGGAAGAAACTTTCCTATTTTGGGGATAAAAGAGGTATTTGTGGGTGAAAAGGTCCTATTTGAAGGGGGAAACGTGGTATTTCTTGGAGAAGATGTGATATATTTGGGAGAAATGTGGCATTTCTGGAAGAAACTGTCCTCTTTTGGGGATAAAACAGGTATTTGTGGGTGAGAAGGTCCTATTTGAAGGGGGAAAGCTGGTATTTCTAGGAGGAGATGTGATATATTTGGGAGAAATGTGGCATTTCTGGAAGAAACTGTCCTATTTTGGGGATAAAAGATTTATTTGTGGGTGAAAAGGTCCTATTTCAGGTGGAATCCTGGTATTTCTTGGAGAAGATGTGATATATTTGGGAGAAATGTGGCATTTCTGGAAGAAACTGTCCAATTTAGGGGATAAAATGGTATTTGTGGGTGAAAAGGTCCTATTTGAAGGGGGAAACCTGGTATTTCTTGGAGAAGATGTGATATATTTGGGAGAAATGTGGCATTTCTGGAAGAAAATGTCCTATTTTGGGGATAAAAGTGGTATTTGTGGGTGAGAAGGTCCTATTTCAAGGGGGAAACCTGGTATTTCTTGGAGAAGATGTGATATATTTGGGAGAAATGTGGCCTTTCTGGAAGAAACTGTCGTATTTTGGGGATCAAAGAGGTATTTGTGGGTGATAAGGTCCTATTTCAAGGGGGAAACCTGGTATTTCTTGGAGAAGATGTGATATATTTGGGAGAAATGTGGCATTTCTGGAAGAAACTGTCCTCTTTTGGGGATAAAAGAGGTATTTGTGGGTGAAAAGGTCCTATTTGAAGGGTGAAACCTGGTATTTCTTGGAGAAGATGTGATCTATTTGGGAGAAATCTGGCATTTCTGGAAGAAACTGTCCTCTTTTGGGGATAAAAGTGGTATTTGTGGGTGAGAAGGTCCTAGTTCTACGGGAAAGCTGGTATTTCTTGGAGAAGATGTGATATATTTGGGAGAAATGTGGCATTTCTGGAAGAAACTGTCCTCTTTTGGGGATAAAAGAGGTATTTGTGGGTGATAAGGTCCTATTTCAAGGGGGAAACCTGGTATTTCTTGGAGAAGATGTGATATATTTGGGAGAAATGTGGCATTTCTGGAAGAAACTGTCCTCTTTTGGGGATAAAAGAGGTATTTGTGGGTGAAAAGGTCCTATTTGAAGGGTGAAACCTGGTATTTCTTGGAGAAGATGTGATCTATTTGGGAGAAATCTGGCATTTCTGGAAGAAAATGTCCTATTTTGGGGATAAAAGTGGTATTTGTGGGTGAGAAGGTCCTAGTTCTACGGGAAACCTGGTATTTCTTGGAGAAGATGTGATATATTTGGGAGAAATGTGGCATTTCTGGAAGAAAATGTCCTCTTTTGGGGATAAAAGAGGTATTTGTGGGAGAAAAGGTCCTATTTGAAGGGGGAACCCTGGTATTTCTTGGAGAAGATGTGATATAATTGGGAGAAATGTGGCATTTCTGGAAGAAACTGTCCTCTTTTGGGGATAAAAGAGGTATTTGTGGGTGATAAGGTCCTATTTCAAGGGGGAAACCTGGTATTTCTTGGAGAAGATGTGATATATTTGGGAGAAATGTGGCCTTTCTGGAAGAAACTGTCCTCTTTTGGGGATAAAAGAGGTATTTGTGGGTGAAAAGGTCCTATTTGAAGGGGGAAACCTGGTATTTCTTGGAGAAGATGTGATATATTTGGGAGAAATGTGGCATTTCTGGAAGAAACTTTCCTATTTTGGGGATAAAAGAGGTATTTGTGGGTGAAAAGGTCCTATTTGAAGGGGGAAACGTGGTATTTCTTGGAGAAGATGTGATATATTTGGGAGAAATGTGGCATTTCTGGAAGAAACTGTCCTCTTTTGGGGATAAAACAGGTATTTGTGGGTGAGAAGGTCCTATTTGAAGGGGGAAAGCTGGTATTTCTTGAAGGAGATGTGATATATTTGGGAGAAATGTGGCATTTCTGGAAGAAACTGTCCTCTTTTGGGGATAAAAGAGGTATTTGTGGGTGAAAAGGTCCTATTTCAGGTGGAATCCTGGTATTTCTTCGAGAAGATGTGATATATTTGGGAGAAATGTGGCATGTCTGGAAGAAACTGTCCAATTTAGGGGATAAAATGGTATTTGTGGGTGAAAAGGTCCTATTTGAAGGGGGAAACCTGGTATTTCTTGGAGAAGATGTGATATATTTGGGAGAAATGTGGCATTTCTGGAAGAAAATGTCCTATTTTGGGGATAAAAGTGGTATTTGTGGGTGAGAAGGTCCTATTTCAAGGGGGAAACCTGGTATTTCTTGGAGAAGATGTGATATATTTGGGAGAAATGTGGCATTTCTGGAAGAAACTGTCCTCTTTTGGGGATAAAAGAGGTATTTGTGGGTGATAAGGACCTATTTCAAGGGGGAAACCTGGTATTTCTTGGAGAAGATGTGATATATTTGGGAGAAATGTGGCATTTCTGGAAGAAACTGTCCTCTTTTGGGGATAAAAGAGGTATTTGTGGGTGAAAAGGTCCTATTTGAAGGGTGAAACCTGGTATTTCTTGGAGAAGATGTGATCTATTTGGGAGAAATGTGGCATTTCTGGAAGAAACTGTCCTCTTTTGGGGATAAAAGTGGTATTTGTGGGTGAGAAGGTCCTAGTTCTACGGGAAAGCTGGTATTTCTTGGAGAAGATGTGATATATTTGGGAGAAATGTGGCATTTCTGGAAGAAACTGTCCTATTTTGGGGATAAAAGAGGTATTTGTGGGTGATAAGGTCCTATTTCAAGGGGGAAACCTGGTATTTCTTGGAGAAGATGTGATATATTTGGGAGAAATGTGGCATTTCTGGAAGAAAATGTCCTCTTTTGGGGATAAAAGAGGTATTTGTGGGTGAAAAGGTCCTATTTGAAGGGTGAAACCTGGTATTTCTTGGAGAAGATGTGATCTATTTGGGAGAAATCTGGCATTTCTGGAAGAAAATGTCCTATTTTGGGGATAAAAGTGGTATTTGTGGGTGAGAAGGTCCTATTCTACGGGAAACCTGGTATTTCTTGGAGAAGATGTGATATATTTGGGAGAAATGTGGCATTTCTGGAAGAAACTGTCCTCTTTTGGGGATAAAAGAGGTATTTGTGGGAGAAAAGGTCCTATTTGAAGGGGGAACCCTGGTATTTCTTGGAGAAGATGTGATATAATTGGGAGAAATGTGGCATTTCTGGAAGAAACTGTCCTCTTTTGGGGATAAAAGAGGTAGTTGTGGGTGATAAGGTCCTATTTCAAGGGGGAAACCTGGTATTTCTTGGAGAAGATGTGATATATTTGGGAGAAATGTGGCATTTCTGGAAGAAAATGTCCTATTTTGGGGATAAAAGTGGTATTTGTGGGTGAGAAGGTCCTAGTTCTACGGGAAAGCTGGTATTTCTTGGAGAAGATGTGATCTATTTGGGAGAAATCTGGCATTTCTGGAAGAAAATGTCCTATTTTGGGGATAAAAGTGGTATTTGTGGGTGAGAAGGTCCTAGTTCTACGGGAAACCTGGTATTTCTTGGAGAAGATGTGATATATTTGGGAGAAATGTGGCATTTCTGGAAGAAACTGTCCTCTTTTGGGGATAAAAGAGGTATTTGTGGGAGAAAAGGTCCTATTTGAAGGGGGAAACCTGGTATTTCTTGGAGAAGATGTGATATATTTGGGAGAAATGTGGCATTTCTGGAAGAAACTGTCCTCTTTTGGGGATAAAACAGGTATTTCATGTAGAAAAGGTCTTAATTGAAGGGGGAAACCTGGTATTTCTTGGAGGAGTTGTGATATATTTGGGAGAAATGTGGCATTTCTGGAAGAAACTGTCCTCTTTTGGGGATAAAACAGGTATTTGTGGGAGAAAAGTTCCTATTTGAAGGGGGAACCCTGGTATTTCTTGGAGGAGATGTGATATATTTGGGTGAAATGTGGCATTTCTGGAAGAAACTGTCCTCTTTTGGGGATAAAAGAGGTATTTGTGGGTGATAAGGTCCTATTTGAAGGGGGAAACCTGGTATTTCTTGGAGAAGATGTGATATATTTGGGAGAAATGTGGCATTTCTGGAAGAAACTGTCCTCTTTTGGGGATAAAAGAGGTATTTGTGGGAGAAAAGGTCCTATTTGAAGGGTGAAACCTGGTATTTCTTGGAGAAGATGTGATGTATTTGGGAGAAATCTGGCATTTCTGGAAGAAAATGTCCTATTTTGGGGATAAAAGTGGTATTTGTGGGTGAGAAGGTCCTAGTTCTACGGGAAAGCTGGTATTTCTTGGAGAAGATGTGATATATTTGGGAGAAATGTGGCCTTTCTGGAAGAAACTGTCCTATTTTGGGTATAAAAGAGGTATTTGTGGGTGAAAAGGTCCTATTTGAAGAGGGAACCCTGGTATTTCTTGGAGAAGATGTGATCTATTTGGGAGAAATGTGGCATTTCTGGCAGAAACTGTCCTATTTTGGGGATAAAAGAGGTATTTGTGGGTGAAAAGTTCCTATTTCTAGGGGGAAAGCTGGTATTTCTGTGGCCTTTCTGGAAGAAACTGTCCTCTTTTGGGGATAAAACAGGTATTTGTGGGTGAAAAGGTCCTATTTGAAGGGGGAAAGCTGGTAATTCTATGAGGAGATGTGATATGTTTGGGAGAAATGTGGCATTTCTGGAAGAAACTGTCCTCTTTTGGGGATAAAAGAGGTATTTGTGGGTGAAAAGGTCCTATTTCCAGGGGAAAACCTGGTATTTCTTGGAGAAGATGTGATATATTTGGGAGAAATGTGGCATGTCTGGAAGAAAATGTCCTCTTTTGGGGCGAGAAGGCTGGTATTTGTGGGGGAAAGGGTCCTATATGAAGGGGGAAACCTGGTATTTCTTGGAGAAGATGTGATATATTTGGGAGAAATGTGGCATTTCTGGAAGAAACTGTCCTCTTTTGGGGATAAAAGAGGTATTTGTGGGTGAAAAGGTCCTATTTGAAGGGGGAAAGCTGGTATTTCTTGGAGAAGATGTGATATATTTGGGAGAAATGTGGCCTTTCTGGAAGAAACTGTCCTATTTTGGGATAAAAGAGGTATTTGTGGGTGAAAAGGTCCTATTCGAAGGGGGAAACCTGGTATTTCTTGGAGAAGCTGTGATATATTTAGAGAAACCTGGCATTTATGGAAGAAACAGTCCTCTTTTGGGGATACAACAGGTATTTGTAGGTTAAAAGGTCCTCTTTCAGGAGGAATCCTTGCATTTCTTGGAGAAGATGTGATATGTTTGGGAGAAATGTGGCATTTCTGGAAGAAACTGTCCTATTTTGGGGTTAAACCAGGTATTTGTGGGTGAAAAGGTCCTATTTGAAGGGGAAAACCTGGTATTTCTTGGAGAAGATGTGATCTATTTGGGAGAAATGTGGCATTTCTGGAAGAAACTGTCCTCTTTTGGGGATAAAAGAGGTATTTGTGGGAGAAAAGGTCCTATTTGAAGGGGGAAACCTGGTATTTCTTGGAGAAGATGTGATATAATTGGGAGAAATCTGGCATTTCTGGAAGAAACTGTCCTCTTTTGGGGATAAAAGTGGTATTTGTGGGTGAGAAGGTCCAAGTTCTACGGGAAAGCTGGTATTTCTTGGAGAAGATGTGATATATTTGGGAGAAATGTGGCATTTCTGGAAGAAACTGTCGTATTCTGGGGATAAAAGAGGTATTTGTGGGTGATAAGGTCCTATTTGAAGGGTGGAACCTGGTATTTCTTGGAGAAGATGTGATATATTTGGGAGAAATGTGGCATTTCTGGAAGAAACTGTCCTCTTTTGGGGATAAAAGAGGTATTTGTGGGTGAAAAGGTCCTATTTGAAGGGGGAAAGCTGGGATTTCTTGGAGAAGATGTGATATATTTGGGAGAAATGTGGCATGTCTGGAAGAAACTGCCCTCTTTTGGGGATAAAAGAGGTATTTGTGGGTGAAAAGGTTCTATTTGAAGGGGGAAACGTGGTATTTCTTGGAGAAGATGTGATATATTTGGGAGAAATGTGGCATTTCTGGAAGAAACTGTCGTATTCTGGGGATAAAAGAGGTATTTGTGGGTGAAAAGGTCCTATTTCAAGGGGGAAACCTGGTATTTCTTGGAGAAGATGTGATATAATTGGGAGAAATGTGGCCTTTCTGGAAGAAACTGTCCTCTTTTGGGGATAAAAGTGGTATTTCATGGAGAAAAGGTCTTAATTGAAGGGGGAAACCTGGTATTTCTTGGAGGAGTTGTGATCTATTTGGGAGAAATGTGGCATTTCTGGAAGAAACTGTCGTCTTTTGGGGATAAAACAGGTATTTGTGGGAGAAAAGTTCCTATTTGAAGGGGGAACCCTGGTATTTCTTGGAGAAGATGTGATATATTTGGGTGAAATGTGGCATGTCTGGAAAAAACTGACCTATTTTGGGGATAAAAGAGGTATTAGTGGGTGAAAAGGTCCTATTTGAAGGGGGAAAGCTGGTATTTCTTGGAGAAGATGTGATGTATTTGGGAGAAATGTGGCATTCCTGGAAGAAACTGTCCTCTTTTGAGGATAAAAGAGGTTTTTTTGGGGAAAAGGTCCTATTTGAAGGGGGAAACGTGGTATTTCTTGGAGAAGATATGATATATTTGGGAGAAATGTGGCATTTCTTGAAGAAACTCTCCTCTTTTGGGGATAGAACAGGTATTTGTGGGTGAAAAGGTCCTATTTCCAGGGGAAAACCTGGTATTTCTTGGAGAAGATGTGATATATTTGGGAGAAATGTGGCATTTCTGGAAGAAACTGTCCTCTTTTGGGGATAAAACAGGTATTTGTGGGTGAGAAGGTCCTATTTGAAGGGGGAAAGCTGCTATTTCTAGGAGGAGATGTGATATATTTGGGAGAAATGTGGCATTTCTGGAAGAAACTGTCCTCTTTTGGGGATAAAAGAGGTATTTGTGGGTGAAAAGGTCCTATTTCAGGTGGAATCCTTGTATTTCTTGGAGAAGATGTGATATATTTGGGAGAAATGTGGCATGTCCGGAAGAAACTGTCCTCTTTTGGGGATAAAAGAGGTATTTGTGGGTGAAAAGGTCCTATTTGAAGGGGGAAACGTGGTATTTCTTGGAGAAGATGTGATATATTTGGGAGAAATGTGGCATTTCTGGAAGAAACTGTCCTCTTTTGGGGATAAAAGTGGTATTTGTGGGTGAGAATGTCCTATTTGAAGGA
>JASCYN010000149.1:8560829-8584265 GCA_030408155.1 Lophura swinhoii
GGTATTTCATGAAGAAAAGGTCCTAATTCAAGGGGGAACCTGGTATTTCTTGGAGAAGATGTGATATATTTGGGAGGAATGTGGCATTTCTGGAAGAAACTGTCGTATTTTGGGGATAAAACAGGTATTTGTGGTTGAAAAGGTCCTATTTGAAGGGGGAAAGCTGGTATTTCTTGGAGAAGATGTGATATATTTGGGAGAAATGTGGCATTTCTGGAAGAAACTGTCCTATTTGAGGGATAAAGAGGTATTTGTGGGTGAAAAGGTCCTATTTCAGGAGGAATCCTGGTATTTCTTGGAGAAGATATGATATATTTGGGAGAAATGTGGCATGTCTGGAAGAAACTGTTCTATTTTGGGGATAAAACAGGTATTTGTGGGTGAAAACGTTGTATTTGAAGGGGGAAAGCTGGTATTTCTTGAGAAGATGTGATATATTTGGGAGAAATGTGGCATTTCTGGAAGAAACTGTCCTATTTTGGGGATAAAAGAGGTATTTGTGGTGAAAAGGTCCTATTTGAAGGGGGAACCCTGGTATTTCTTGGAGAAGATGTGATATATTTGGGAGAAATGTGGCATTTCTGGAAGAAACTGTCCTATTTTGGGATAAAAGAGGTATTTGTGGGTGAAAAGGTCCTATTTGAAGGGGGAACCCCCGGTATTTCTTGGAGAAGATGTGATATATTTGGGAGAAAAGTGGCATGTCTGGAAGAAGCTGTCCTATTTTGGGGATAAAACAGGTATTTGTGGGTGAAAAGGTCCTATTTGAAGGGGGAACCCTGGTATTTCTTGGAGAAGATGTGATCTATTTGGAGAAATGTGGCCTTTTCTGGAAGAAAATGTCCAATTTGGGGGAGAAGGCTGGTAGTTTTGGGTGAGAAGGTCCTATTTCAAGGAGGAATCCTGGTATTTCTTGGAGAAGATATGATATATTTGGGAGAAATGTGGCATTTCTGGAAGAAATGTCCAATTTGGGGGGAGAAGGCTGGTAGTTTTGGGTGAGAAGGTCCTATTTCAGGAGGAATCCTGGCATTTCTTGGAGAAGATGTGATATATTTGGGAGAAATGTGGACTTTCCGGAAGAAACTGTCCTCTTTTGGGGATAAAAGAGGTATTAGTTGTTGAAAAGATCCTATTTCCAGGGGGAAACCTGGTATTTCTTGGAGAAGATGTGATATGTTTGGGAGAAATGTGGCATTTCTGGAAGAAAATGTCCTCTTTTGGGGATAAAAGAGGTATTTCATGGAGAAAAGGTCCTATTTGAAGGGGGAAACGTGGTATTTCTTGGAGAAGATGTGATATATTTGGGAGAAATGTGGCATTTCTGGAAGAAAACTGTCGTATTTTGGGCATAAAACAGGTATTTGTGGTTGAAAAGGTCCTATTTGAAGGGGGAAAGCTGGTATTTCTTGGAGAAGATGTGATATATTTGGGAGAAATGTGGCATTTCTGGAAGAAACTGTCCTATTTTGGGGATAAAAGAGGTATTTGTGGGTGAAAAGGTCCTATTTCGAGGGGGAAACCTGGTATTTCTTGGAGAAGATGTGATATATTTGGGAGAAATGAGGCATTTCTAGAAGAAACTGTCCAATTTGTGGGGAGAAGCCTGGTATTAGTGGGTGAGAAGGTCCTATTTCAGGAGGAATCCGGGTATTTCTTGGAGAAGATGTGATATGTTTGGGAGAAATGTGGCATTTCTGGAAGAAACTGTCCTATTTGGGGGGAGAAGTCTGGTAGTATTGGGTGAGAAGGTCCTATTTCAGGAGGAATCCTGGCATTTCTTGGAGAAGATGTGATATATTTGGGAGAAATGTGGCCTTTCTGGAAGAAACTGTCGTATTTTGGCTTATAACAGGTATTTGTGGTTGAAAAGGTCCTATTTGAAGGGGGAAAGCTGGTATTTCTTGGAGAAGATGTGATATATTTGGGAGAAATGTGGCATTTCTGGAAGAAACTGTCCTCTTTTGGGGATAAAACAGGTATTTGTGGGTGAAAAGGTCCTATTTCGAGGCGGAAACCTGGTATTTCTTGGAGAAGATGTGATATATTGGGAGAAATGAGGCATTCCTGGAAGAAACTGTCCAATTTGTGGGGAGAAGCCTGGTATTAGTGGGTGAGAAGGTCCTATTTCAGGAGGAATCCGGGTATTTCTTGGAGAAGATGTGATATATTTGGGAGAAATGTGGACTTTCTGGAAGAAACTGTCCTCTTTTGGGGATAAAAGAGGTATTAGTGGTTGAAAAGATCCTATTTCCAGGCAGGTATTTCTTGGAGAAGATGTGATCTATTTGGGAGAAATGTGGCATTTCTGGAAGAAAATGTCCTATTTGGGGGGAGAAGGCTGGTAGTTTTGGGTGAGAAGGTCCTATTTCAGGAGGAATCCTGGCATTTCTTGGAGAAGATGTGATATATTTGGGAGAAATGTGGACTTTCCGGAAGAAACTGTCCTCTTTTGGGGATAAAAGAGGTATTAGTGGTTGAAAAGATCCTATTTCCAGGGGGAAACCTGGTATTTCTTGGAGAAGATGTGATATATTTGGGAGAAATGTGGCATTTCTGGAAGAAAATGTCCTCTTTTGGGATAAAAGAGGTATTTCATGGAGAAAAGGTCCTATTTGAAGGGGGAAACGTGGTATTTCTTGGAGAAGATGTGATATATTTGGGAGAAATGTGGCATTTCTGGAAGAAACTGTCGTATTTTGGGCATAAAACAGGTATTTGTGGTTGAAAAGGTCCTATTTGAAGGGGGAACGCTGGTATTTCTTGGAGAAGATGTGATATATTTGGGAGAAATGAGGCATTTCTAGAAGAAACTGTCCAATTTGTGGGGAGAAGCCTGGTATTAGTGGGTGAGAAGGTCCTATTTCAGGAGGAATCCTGGCATTTTTGGAGAAGATGTGATATATTTGGGAGAAATGTGGCATTTCTGGAAGAAACTGTCCTCTTTTGGGGATAAAACAGGTATTTGTGGTGAAAAGGTCCTATTTGAAGGGGGAAAGCTGGTATTTCTTGGAGAAGATGTGATATATTTGGGAGAAATGTGGCATTTCTGGAAGAAACTGTCCTATTTTGGGGATAAAACAGGTATTTGTGGTTGAAAAGGTCCTATTTGAAGGGGGAAACCTGTTATTTCTTGGAGAAGATGTGATCTATTTGGGAGAAATGTGGCATTTCTGGAAGAAACTGTCCTCTTTTGGGGATAAAAGAGGTATTTGTGGGTGAAAAGGTCCTATTTGAAGGGGGAACCCTGGTATTTCTTGGAGAAGATGTGATATATTTGGGAGAAATGAGGCATTTCTGGAAGAAAATGTCCAATTTGTGGGGAGAAGGCTGGTAGTTGTGGGTGAGAAGGTCCTATTTCAGGAGGAATCCTGTTATTTCTTGGAGAAGATGTGATATATTTGGGAGAAATGTGGCATTTCTGCAAGAAACTGTCGTATTTTGGGGATAAAAGACGTATTAGTGGTTGAAAAGGTCCTATTTGAAGGGGGAAACGAGGTATTTCTTGGAGAAGATGTGGTATATTTGGGAGAAATGTGGCATTTCTGAAGAAACTGTCCTATTTTGGGGATAAAACAGGTATTTGTGGTGAAAACGTTGTTTTTGAAGGGGGAAAGCTGGTATTTCTTGGAGAAGATGTGATCTATTTGGGAGAAATGTGGCATTCCTGGAAGAAACTGTCCTATTTTGGGGATAAAGAGGTATTTGTTGGTGAAAAGGTCCTATTTGAAGGAGGAAACCTGGTATTTCTTGGAGAAGATGTGATATATTTGGGAGAAATGTGGCATTTCTTGACGTAACTGTTCTATTTTGGGATAAAAGAGGTATTTGTTGGTGATAAGGTCCTATTTGAAGGGGGAAAGCTGGTATTTCTTGGAGAAGATGTGATCTATTTGGAGAAATCTGGCATTTCTGGAAGAAACTGTCCTATATGGGGGGAGAAGTCTGGTATTTGTGATGGAAAAGGTCCTATTTCAGGAGGAATCCTGGTATTTCTTGGAGAAGATGTGATCTATTTGGGAAAAATGTGGCATTTCTGGAAGAAACTGTCCTATTTGAGGGATAAAAGAGGTATTTGTGGGTGAAAAGGTCCTATTTCAGGAGGAATCCTGGTATTTCTTGGAGAAGATGTGATATATTTGGGAGAAATGTGGACTTTCCGGAAGAAACTGTCCTCTTTTGGGGATAAAAGAGGTATTAGTGGTTGAAAAGATCCTATTTCCAGGGGAAACCTGGTATTTCTTGGAGAAGATGTGATATATTTGGGAGAAATGTGGCATTTCTGGAAGAAAATGTCCTCTTTTGGGGATAAAAGAGGTATTTCATGGAGAAAAGGTCCTATTTGAAGGGGGAAACGTGGTATTCTGGAGAAGATGTGATATATTTGGGAGAAATGTGGCATTTCTGGAAGAAACTGTCGTATTTTGGGCATAAAACAGGTATTTGTGGTTGAAAAGGTCCTATTTGAAGGGGGAACGCTGGTATTTCTTGGAGAAGATGTGATATATTTGGAGAAATGAGGCATTTCTAGAAGAAACTGTCCAATTTGGGGGAGAAGCCTGGTATTAGTGGGTGAGAAGGTCCTATTTCAGGAGGAATCCTGGCATTTCTTGGAGAAGATGTGATATATTTGGGAGAAATGTGGCCATTCCATAAGAAACTGTCCTATTTTGGGGATAAAACAGGTATTTGTGGGTGAAAAGGTCCTATTTGAAGGGGGAAAGCTGGTATTTCTTGGAGAAGATGTGATATATTTGGGAGAAATGTGCATTTCTGGAAGAAACTGTCCTATTTTGGGGATAAAACAGGTATTTGTGGTTGAAAAGGTCCTATTTGAAGGGGGAAACCTGTTATTTCTTGGAGAAGATGTGATCTATTTGGGAGAAATGTGGCATTTCTGGAAGAAACTGTCCTCGGATAAAAGAGGTATTTGTGGGTGAAAAGGTCCTATTTGAAGGGGGAACCCTGGTATTTCTTGGAGAAGATGTGATATATTTGGGAGAAATGAGGCATTTCTGGAAGAAAATGTCCAATTTGTGGGGAGAAGGCTGGTAGTTGTGGGTGAGAAGGTCCTATTTCAGGAGGAATCCTGTTATTTCTTGGAGAAGATGTGATATATTTGGGAGAAATGTGGCATTTCTGGAAGAAACTGTCGTATTTTGGGGATAAAAGACGTATTAGTGGTTGAAAAGGTCCTATTTGAAGGGGGGAAACGAGGTATTTCTTGGAGAAGATGTGGTATATTTGGGAGAAATGTGGCATTTCTGGAAGAAACTGTCCTATTTTGGGGATAAAACAGGTATTTGTGGGTGAAAACGTTGTTTTTGAAGGGGGAAAGCTGGTATTTCTTGGAGAAGATGTGATCTATTTGGGAGAAATGTGGCATTCCTGGAAGAAACTGTCCTATTTTGGGGATAAAAGAGGTATTTGTTGGTGAAAAGGTCCTATTTGAAGGGGGAAACCTGGTATTTCTTGGAGAAGATGTGATATATTTGGGAGAAATGTGGCATTTCTGGACGTAACTGTTCTATTTTGGGGATAAAAGAGGTATTTGTGGGTGATAAGGTCCTATTTGAAGGGGGAAAGCTGGTATTTCTTGGAGAAGATGTGATCTATTTGGGAGAAATCTGGCATTTCTGGAAGAAACTGTCCTATATGGGGGGAGAAGTCTGGTATTTGTGATGGAAAAGGTCCTATTTCAGGAGGAATCCTGGTATTTCTTGGAGAAGATGTGATCTATTTGGGAAAAATGTGGCATTTCTGGAAGAAACTGTCCTATTTGAGGGATAAAAGAGGTATTTGTGGGTGAAAAGGTCCTATTTCAGGAGGAATCCTGGTATTTCTTGGAGAAGATGTGATATATTTGGGAGAAATGTGGACTTTCCGGAAGAAACTGTCCTCTTTTGGGGATAAAAGAGGTATTAGTGGTTGAAAAGATCCTATTTCCAGGGGGAAACCTGGTATTTCTTGGAGAAGATGTGATATATTTGGGAGAAATGTGGCATTTCTGGAAGAAAATGTCCTATTTTGGGGATAAAACAGGTATTTGTGGGTGAAAAGGTCCTATTTGAAGGGGGAAAGCTGGTATTTCTTGGAGAAGATGTGATATATTTGGGAGAAATGTGGCATTTCTGGAAGAAACTGTCCTATTTTGGGGATAAAACAGGTATTTGTGGTTGAAAAGGTCCTATTTGAAGGGGGAAACCTGTTATTTCTTGGAGAAGATGTGATCTATTTGGGAGAAATGTGGCATTTCTGGAAGAAACTGTCCTCTTTTGGGGATAAAAGAGGTATTTGTGGGTGAAAAGGTCCTATTTGAAGGGGGAACCCTGGTATTTCTTGGAGAAGATGTGATATATTTGGGAGAAATGAGGCATTTCTGGAAGAAAATGTCCAATTTGTGGGGAGAAGGCTGGTAGTTGTGGGTGAGAAGGTCCTATTTCAGGAGGAATCCTGTTATTTCTTGGAGAAGATGTGATATATTTGGGAGAAATGTGGCATTTCTGGAAGAAACTGTCCACTTTTGGGGATAAAAGACGTATTAGTGGTTGAAAAGGTCCTATTTGAAGGGGGAAACGAGGTATTTCTTGGAGAAGATGTGGTATATTTGGGAGAAATGTGGCATTTCTGGAAGAAACTGTCCTATTTTGGGGATAAAACAGGTATTTGTGGGTGAAAACGTTGTTTTTGAAGGGGGAAAGCTGGTATTTCTTGGAGAAGATGTGATCTATTTGGGAGAAATGTGGCATTCCTGGAAGAAACTGTCCTATTTTGGGGATAAAAGAGGTATTTGTTGGTGAAAAGGTCCTATTTGAAGGAGGAAACCTGGTATTTCTTGGAGAAGATGTGATATATTTGGGAGAAATGTGGCATTTCTGGACGTAACTGTTCAATTTTGGGGATAAAAGAGGTATTTGTGGGTGATAAGGTCCTATTTGAAGGGGGAAAGCTGGCATTTCTTGGAGAAGATGTGATCTATTTGGGAGAAATCTGGCATTTCTGGAAGAAACTGTCCTATATGGGGGGAGAATTCTGGTATTTGTGGGGGAAAAGGTCCTATTTCAGGAGGAATCCTGGTATTTCTTGGAGAAGATGTGATCTATTTGGGAAAAATGTGGCATTTCTGGAAGAAACTGTCATATTTGAGGGATAAAAGAGGTATTTGTGGGTGAAAAGGTCCTATTTCAGGAGGAATCCTGGTATTTCTTGGAGAAGATGTGATATATTTGGGAGAAATGTGGACTTTCCGGAAGAAACTGTCCTCTTTTGGGGATAAAAGAGGTATTAGTGGTTGAAAAGATCCTATTTCCAGGGGGAAACCAGGTATTTCTTGGAGAAGATGTGATATATTTGGGAGAAATGTGGCATTTCTGGAAGAAAATGTCCAATTTGGGGGGAGAAGGCTGGTAGTTTTGGGTGAGAAGGTCCTATTTCAGGAGGAATCCTGGCATTTCTTGGAGAAGATGTGATATATTTGGGAGAAATGTGGACTTTCCGGAAGAAACTGTCCTCTTTTGGGGATAAAAGAGGTATTAGTGGTTGAAAAGATCCTATTTCCAGGGGGAAACGTGGTATTTCTTGGAGAAGATGTGATATATTTGGGAGAAATGTGGCATTTCTGGAAGAAACTGTCGTATTTTGGGCATAAAACAGGTATTTGTGGTTGAAAAAGTCCTATTTGAAGGGGGAAAGCTGGTATTTCTTGGAGAAGATGTGATATATTTGGGAGAAATGTGGCATTTCTGGAAGAAACTGTCCTCTTTTGGGGATAAAAGAGGTATTTGTGGGTGAAAAGGTCCTATTTCGAGGGGGAAACCTGGTATTTCTTGGAGAAGATGTGATATATTTGGGAGAAATGAGGCATTTCAAGAAGAAACTGTCCAATTTGTGGGGAGAAGCCTGGTATTAGTGGGTGAGAAGGTCCTATTTCAGGAGGAATCCGGGTATTTCTTGGAGAAGATGTGATATGTTTGGGAGAAATGTGGCATTTCTGGAAGAAACTGTCCTATTTGGGGGGAGAAGGCTGGTAGTATTGGGTGAGAAGGTCCTATTTCAGGAGGAATCCTGGTATTTCTTGGAGAAGATGTGATATATTTGGGAGAAATGTGGCATGTCTGGAAGAAACTGTCCTCTTTTGGGGATAAAAGAGGTATTTGTGGGTGAGAAGGTCCTATTTGAAGGGGGAAAGCTGGTATTTCTTGGAGAAGATGTGATATATTTGGGAGAAATGTGGCATTTCTGGAAGAAACTGTCCTATTTTGGGGATAAAAGAGGTATTTGTGGTTGAAAAGGTCCTATTTGAAGGGGGAAACCTGTTATTTCTTGGAGAAGATGTGATCTATTTGGGAGAAATGTGGCATTTCTGGAAGAAACTGTCCTCTTTTGGGGATAAAACAGGTATTTGTGGGTGAAAAGGTCCTATTTGAAGGGGGAACCCTGGTGTTTCTTGGAGAAGATGTGATATATTTGGGAGAAATGAGGCATTTCTGGAAGAAAATGTCCAATTTGTGGGGAGAAGGCTGGTAGTTGTGGGTGAGAAGGTCCTATTTCAGGAGGAATCCTGTTATTTCTTGGAGAAGATGTGATATATTTGGGAGAAATGTGGCATTTCTGGAAGAAACTGTCGTATTTTGGGGATAAAAGACGTATTAGTGGTTGAAAAGGTCCTATTTGAAGGGGGGAAACGAGGTATTTCTTGGAGAAGATGTGGTATATTTGGGAGAAATGTGGCATTTCTGGAAGAAACTGTCCTCTTTTGGGGATAAAACAGGTATTTGTGGGTGAAAACGTTGTTTTTGAAGGGGGAAAGCTGGTATTTCTTGGAGAAGATGTGATCTATTTGGGAGAAATGTGGCATTCCTGGAAGAAACTGTCCTATTTTGGGGATAAAAGAGGTATTTGTTGGTGAAAAGGTCCTATTTGAAGGAGGAAACCTGGTATTTCTTGGAGAAGATGTGATATATTTGGGAGAAATGTGGCATTTCTGGACGTAACTGTTCTATTTTGGGGATAAAAGAGGTATTTGTGGGTGAAAAGGTCCTATTTGAAGGGGGAATCCTGGTATTTCTTGGAGAAGATGTGATCTATTTGGGAGAAATCTGGCATTTCTGGAAGAAACTGTCCTATATGGGGGGAGAAGTCTGGTATTTGTGATGGAAAAGGTCCTATTTCAGGAGGAATCCTGGTATTTCTTGGAGAAGATGTGATCTATTTGGGAGAAATGTGGCATTTCTGGAAGAAACTGTCCTATTTGAGGGATAAAAGAGGTATTTGTGGGTGAAAAGGTCCTATTTCAGGAGGAATCCTGGTATTTCTTGGAGAAGATGTGATATATTTGGGAGAAATGTGGACTTTCCGGAAGAAACTGTCCTCTTTTGGGGATAAAAGAGGTATTAGTGGTTGAAAAGATCCTATTTCCAGGGGGAAACGTGGTATTTCTTGGAGAAGATGTGATATATTTGGGAGAAATGTGGCATTTCTGGAAGAAAATGTCCAATTTGGGGGGAGAAGGCTGGTAGTTTTGGGTGAGAAGGTCCTATTTCAGGAGGAATCCTGTTATTTCTTGGAGAAGATGTGATATATTTGGGAGAAATGTGGCATTTCTGGAAGAAACTGTCCTATTTTGGGGATAAAACAGGTATTTGTGGTTGAAAAGGTCCTATTTGAAGGGGGAAACCTGTTATTTCTTGGAGAAGATGTGATCTATTTGGGAGAAATGTGGCATTTCTGGAAGAAACTGTCCTCTTTTGGGGATAAAAGAGGTATTTGTGGGTGAAAAGGTCCTATTTGAAGGGGGAACCCTGGTATTTCTTGGAGAAGATGTGATATATTTGGGAGAAATGAGGCATTTCTGGAAGAAAATGTCCAATTTGTGGGGAGAAGGCTGGTAGTTGTGGGTGAGAAGGTCCTATTTCAGGAGGAATCCTGTTATTTCTTGGAGAAGATGTGATATATTTGGGAGAAATGTGGCATTTCTGGAAGAAACTGTCCTCTTTTGGGGATAAAAGACGTATTAGTGGTTTAAAAGGTCCTATTTGAAGGGGGAAACGAGGTATTTCTTGGAGAAGATGTGGTATATTTGGGAGAAATGTGGCATTTCTGGAAGAAACTGTCCTATTTTGGGGATAAAACAGGTATTTGTGGGTGAAAACGTTGTTTTTGAAGGGGGAAAGCTGGTATTTCTTGGAGAAGATGTGATCTATTTGGGAGAAATGTGGCATTCCTGGAAGAAACTGTCCTATTTTGGGGATAAAAGAGGTATTTGTTGGTGAAAAGGTCCTATTTGAAGGGGGAAACCTGGTATTTCTTGGAGAAGATGTGATATATTTGGGAGAAATGTGGCATTTCTTGACGTAACTGTTCTATTTTGGGATAAAAGAGGTATTTGTGGGTGATAAGGTCCTATTTGAAGGGGGAAAGCTGGTATTTCTTGGAGAAGATGTGATCTATTTGGGAGAAATCTGGCATTTCTGGAAGAAACTGTCCTATATGGGGGGAGAAGTCTGGTATTTGTGATGGAAAAGGTCCTATTTCAGGAGGAATCCTGGTATTTCTTGGAGAAGATGTGATCTATTTGGGAAAAATGTGGCATTTCTGGAAGAAACTGTCCTATTTGAGGGATAAAAGAGGTATTTGTGGGTGAAAAGGTCCTATTTCAGGAGGAATCCTGGTATTTCTTGGAGAAGATGTGATATATTTGGGAGAAATTTGGACTTTCCGGAAGAAACTGTCCTCTTTTGGGGATAAAAGAGGTATTAGTGGTTGAAAAGATCCTATTTCCAGGGGGAAACCTGGTATTTCTTGGAGAAGATGTGATATATTTGGGAGAAATGTGGCATTTCTGGAAGAAAATGTCCTATTTTGGGGATAAAACAGGTATTTGTGGGTGAAAAGGTCCTATTTGAAGGGGGAAAGCTGGTATTTCTTGGAGAAGATGTGATATATTTGGGAGAAATGTGGCATTTCTGGAAGAAACTGTCCTATTTTGGGGATAAAACAGGTATTTGTGGGTGAAAAGGTCCTATTTGAAGGGGGAAACCTGTTATTTCTTGGAGAAGATGTGATCTATTTGGGAGAAATGTGGCATTTCTGGAAGAAACTGTCCTCTTTTGGGGATAAAAGAGGTATTTGTGGGTGAAAAGGTCCTATTTGAAGGGGGAACCCTGGTATTTCTTGGAGAAGATGTGATATATTTGGGAGAAATGAGGCATTTCTGGAAGAAAATGTCCAATTTGTGGGGAGAAGGCTGGTAGTTGTGGGTGAGAAGGTCCTATTTCAGGAGGAATCCTGTTATTTCTTGGAGAAGATGTGATATATTTGGGAGAAATGTGGCATTTCTGGAAGAAACTGTCCACTTTTGGGGATAAAAGACGTATTAGTGGTTGAAAAGGTCCTATTTGAAGGGGGAAACGAGGTATTTCTTGGAGAAGATGTGGTATATTTGGGAGAAATGTGGCATTTCTGGAAGAAACTGTCCTATTTTGGGGATAAAACAGGTATTTGTGGGTGAAAACGTTGTTTTTGAAGGGGGAAAGCTGGTATTTCTTGGAGAAGATGTGATCTATTTGGGAGAAATGTGGCATTCCTGGAAGAAACTGTCCTATTTTGGGGATAAAAGAGGTATTTGTTGGTGAAAAGGTCCTATTTGAAGGAGGAAACCTGGTATTTCTTGGAGAAGATGTGATATATTTGGGAGAAATGTGGCATTTCTGGACGTAACTGTTCAATTTTGGGGATAAAAGAGGTATTTGTGGGTGATAAGGTCCTATTTGAAGGGGGAAAGCTGGCATTTCTTGGAGAAGATGTGATCTATTTGGGAGAAATCTGGCATTTCTGGAAGAAACTGTCCTATATGGGGGGAGAATTCTGGTATTTGTGGGGGAAAAGGTCCTATTTCAGGAGGAA
Organism: Lophura swinhoii; assembly: GCA_030408155.1. Lineage (NCBI taxonomy): Eukaryota > Metazoa > Chordata > Aves > Galliformes > Phasianidae > Lophura > Lophura swinhoii. The sequence continues at coordinate 8,572,734 of JASCYN010000149.1, forward strand.
TCCTGGTATTTCTTGGAGAAGATGTGATCTATTTGGGAAAAATGTGGCATTTCTGGAAGAAACTGTCATATTTGAGGGATAAAAGAGGTATTTGTGGGTGAAAAGGTCCTATTTCAGGAGGAATCCTGGTATTTCTTGGAGAAGATGTGATATATTTGGGAGAAATGTGGACTTTCCGGAAGAAACTGTCCTCTTTTGGGGATAAAAGAGGTATTAGTGGTTGAAAAGATCCTATTTCCAGGGGGAAACCAGGTATTTCTTGGAGAAGATGTGATATATTTGGGAGAAATGTGGCATTTCTGGAAGAAAATGTCCAATTTGGGGGGAGAAGGCTGGTAGTTTTGGGTGAGAAGGTCCTATTTCAGGAGGAATCCTGGCATTTCTTGGAGAAGATGTGATATATTTGGGAGAAATGTGGACTTTCCGGAAGAAACTGTCCTCTTTTGGGGATAAAAGAGGTATTAGTGGTTGAAAAGATCCTATTTCCAGGGGGAAACCTGGTATTTCTTGGAGAAGATGTGATATATTTGGGAGAAATGTGGCATTTCTGGAAGAAACTGTCGTATTTTGGGCATAAAACAGGTATTTGTGGTTGAAAAAGTCCTATTTGAAGGGGGAAAGCTGGTATTTCTTGGAGAAGATGTGATATATTTGGGAGAAATGTGGCATTTCTGGAAGAAACTGTCCTCTTTTGGGGATAAAAGAGGTATTTGTGGGTGAAAAGGTCCTATTTCGAGGGGGAAACCTGGTATTTCTTGGAGAAGATGTGATATATTTGGGAGAAATGAGGCATTTCAAGAAGAAACTGTCCAATTTGTGGGGAGAAGCCTGGTATTAGTGGGTGAGAAGGTCCTATTTCAGGAGGAATCCGGGTATTTCTTGGAGAAGATGTGATATGTTTGGGAGAAATGTGGCATTTCTGGAAGAAACTGTCCTATTTGGGGGGAGAAGGCTGGTAGTATTGGGTGAGAAGGTCCTATTTCAGGAGGAATCCTGGTATTTCTTGGAGAAGATGTGATATATTTGGGAGAAATGTGGCATGTCTGGAAGAAACTGTCCTCTTTTGGGGATAAAAGAGGTATTTGTGGGTGAGAAGGTCCTATTTGAAGGGGGAAAGCTGGTATTTCTTGGAGAAGATGTGATATATTTGGGAGAAATGTGGCATTTCTGGAAGAAACTGTCCTATTTTGGGGATAAAAGAGGTATTTGTGGTTGAAAAGGTCCTATTTGAAGGGGGAAACCTGTTATTTCTTGGAGAAGATGTGATCTATTTGGGAGAAATGTGGCATTTCTGGAAGAAACTGTCCTCTTTTGGGGATAAAAGAGGTATTTGTGGGTGAAAAGGTCCTATTTGAAGGGGGAACCCTGGTGTTTCTTGGAGAAGATGTGATATATTTGGGAGAAATGAGGCATTTCTGGAAGAAAATGTCCAATTTGTGGGGAGAAGGCTGGTAGTTGTGGGTGAGAAGGTCCTATTTCAGGAGGAATCCTGTTATTTCTTGGAGAAGATGTGATATATTTGGGAGAAATGTGGCATTTCTGGAAGAAACTGTCGTATTTTGGGGATAAAAGACGTATTAGTGGTTGAAAAGGTCCTATTTGAAGGGGGAAACGAGGTATTTCTTGGAGAAGATGTGGTATATTTGGGAGAAATGTGGCATTTCTGGAAGAAACTGTCCTATTTTGGGGATAAAACAGGTATTTGTGGGTGAAAACGTTGTTTTTGAAGGGGGAAAGCTGGTATTTCTTGGAGAAGATGTGATCTATTTGGGAGAAATGTGGCATTCCTGGAAGAAACTGTCCTATTTTGGGGATAAAAGAGGTATTTGTTGGTGAAAAGGTCCTATTTGAAGGAGGAAACCTGGTATTTCTTGGAGAAGATGTGATATATTTGGGAGAAATGTGGCATTTCTGGACGTAACTGTTCTATTTTGGGGATAAAAGAGGTATTTGTGGGTGATAAGGTCCTATTTGAAGGGGAAAGCTGGTATTTCTTGGAGAAGATGTGATCTATTTGGGAGAAATCTGGCATTTCTGGAAGAAACTGTCCTATATGGGGGGAGAAGTCTGGTATTTGTGATGGAAAAGGTCCTATTTCAGGAGGAATCCTGGTATTTCTTGGAGAAGATGTGATCTATTTGGGAGAAATGTGGCATTTCTGGAAGAAACTGTCCTATTTGAGGGATAAAAGAGGTATTTGTGGGTGAAAAGGTCCTATTTCAGGAGGAATCCTGGTATTTCTTGGAGAAGATGTGATATATTTGGGAGAAATGTGGACTTTCCGGAAGAAACTGTCCTCTTTTGGGGATAAAAGAGGTATTAGTGGTTGAAAAGATCCTATTTCCAGGGGGAAACGTGGTATTTCTTGGAGAAGATGTGATATATTTGGGAGAAATGTGGCATTTCTGGAAGAAAATGTCCAATTTGGGGGGAGAAGGCTGGTAGTTTTGGGTGAGAAGGTCCTATTTCAGGAGGAATCCTGTTATTTCTTGGAGAAGATGTGATATATTTGGGAGAAATGTGGCATTTCTGGAAGAAACTGTCCTATTTTGGGGATAAAACAGGTATTTGTGGTTGAAAAGGTCCTATTTGAAGGGGGAAACCTGTTATTTCTTGGAGAAGATGTGATCTATTTGGGAGAAATGTGGCATTTCTGGAAGAAACTGTCCTCTTTTGGGGATAAAAGAGGTATTTGTGGGTGAAAAGGTCCTATTTGAAGGGGGAACCCTGGTATTTCTTGGAGAAGATGTGATATATTTGGGAGAAATGAGGCATTTCTGGAAGAAAATGTCCAATTTGTGGGGAGAAGGCTGGTAGTTGTGGGTGAGAAGGTCCTATTTCAGGAGGAATCCTGTTATTTCTTGGAGAAGATGTGATATATTTGGGAGAAATGTGGCATTTCTGGAAGAAACTGTCCTCTTTTGGGGATAAAAGACGTATTAGTGGTTTAAAAGGTCCTATTTGAAGGGGGAAACGAGGTATTTCTTGGAGAAGATGTGGTATATTTGGGAGAAATGTGGCATTTCTGGAAGAAACTGTCCTATTTTGGGGATAAAACAGGTATTTGTGGGTGAAAACGTTGTTTTTGAAGGGGGAAAGCTGGTATTTCTTGGAGAAGATGTGATCTATTTGGGAGAAATGTGGCATTCCTGGAAGAAACTGTCCTATTTTGGGGATAAAAGAGGTATTTGTTGGTGAAAAGATCCTATTTGAAGGAGGAAACCTGGTATTTCTTGGAGAAGATGTGATATATTTGGGAGAAATGTGGCATTTCTGGACGTAACTGTTCTATTTTGGGGATAAAAGAGGTATTTGTGGGTGATAAGGTCCTATTTGAAGGGGGAAAGCTGGCATTTCTTGGAGAAGATGTGATCTATTTGGGAGAAATCTGGCATTTCTGGAAGAAACTGTCCTATATAGGGGGAGAAGTCTGGTATTTGTGGGGGAAAAGGTCCTATTTCAGGAGGAATCCTGGTATTTCTTGGAGAAGATGTGATCTATTTGGGAGAAATGTGGCATTTCTGGAAGAAACTGTCCTATTTGAGGGATAAAAGAGGTATTTGTGGGTGAAAAGGTCCTATTTCAGGAGGAATCCTGGTATTTCTTGGAGAAGATGTGATATATTTGGGAGAAATGTGGACTTTCCGGAAGAAACTGTCCTCTTTTGGGGATAAAAGAGGTATTAGTGGTTGAAAAGATCCTATTTCCAGGGGGAAACGTGGTATTTCTTGGAGAAGATGTGATATATTTGGAGAAATGTGGCATTTCTGGAAGAAAATGTCCAATTTGGGGGGAGAAGGCTGGTAGTTTTGGGTGAGAAGGTCCTATTTCAGGAGGAATCCTGGCATTTCTTGGAGAAGATGTGATATATTTGGGAGAAATGTGGACTTTCCGGAAGAAACTGTCCTCTTTTGGGGATAAAAGAGGTATTAGTGGTTGAAAAGATCCTATTTCCAGGGGGAAACCTGGTATTTCTTGGAGAAGATGTGATATATTTGGGAGAAATGTGGCATTTCTGGAAGAAAATGTCCTCTTTTGGGGATAAAAGAGGTATTTCATGGAGAAAAGGTCCTATTTGAAGGGGGAACCCCGGTATTTCTTGGAGAAGATGTGATCTATTTGGGAGAAATGTGGCATTTCTGGAAGAAACTGTCGTATTTTGGGCATAAAACAGGTATTTGTGGTTGAAAAGGTCCTATTTGAAGGGGGAAATCTGTTATTTCTTGGAGAAGATGTGATATATTTGGGAGAAATGTGGCATTTCTGGAAGAAACTGTCCTATTTTGGGGATAAAAGAGGTATTTGTGGGTGAAAAGGTCCTATTTCGAGGGGGAAACCTGGTATTTCTTGGAGAAGATGTGATATATTTGGGAGAAATGAGGCATTTCTAGAAGAAACTGTCCAATTTGTGGGGAGAAGCCTGGTATTAGTGGGTGAGAAGGTCCTATTTCAGGAGGAATCCGGGTATTTCTTGGAGAAGATGTGATATATTTGGGAGAAATGTGGCATTTCTGGAAGAAACTGTCCTCTTTTGGGGATAAAAGAGGTATTTGTGGTTGAAAAGGTCCTATTTGAAGGGGGAAACCTGTTATTTCTTGGAGAAGATGTGATCTATTTGGGAGAAATGTGGCATTTCTGGAAGAAACTGTCCTCTTTTGGGGATAAAAGAGGTATTTGTGGGTGAAAAGGTCCTATTTGAAGGGGGAAACCTGGTGTTTCTTGGAGAAGATGTGATATATTTGGGAGAAATGAGGCATTTCTGGAAGAAAATGTCCAATTTGTGGGGAGAAGGCTGGTAGTTGTGGGTGAGAAGGTCCTATTTCAGGAGGAATCCTGTTATTTCTTGGAGAAGATGTGATATATTTGGGAGAAATGTGGCATTTCTGGAAGAAACTGTCGTATTTTGGGGATAAAAGACGTATTAGTGGTTGAAAAGGTCCTATTTGAAGGGGGAAACGAGGTATTTCTTGGAGAAGATGTGATATATTTGGGAGAAATGTGGCATTTCTGGAAGAAACTGTCCTATTTTGGGGATAAAACAGGTATTTGTGGGTGAAAACGTTGTTTTTGAAGGGGGAAAGCTGGTATTTCTTGGAGAAGATGTGATCTATTTGGGAGAAATGTGGCATTCCTGGAAGAAACTGTCCTATTTTGGGGATAAAAGAGGTATTTGTTGGTGAAAAGGTCCTATTTGAAGGAGGAAACCTGGTATTTCTTGGAGAAGATGTGATATATTTGGGAGAAATGTGGCATTTCTGGACGTAACTGTTCTATTTTGGGGATAAAAGAGGTATTTGTGGGTGATAAGGTCCTATTTGAAGGGGAAAGCTGGTATTTCTTGGAGAAGATGTGATCTATTTGGGAGAAATCTGGCATTTCTGGAAGAAACTGTCCTATATGGGGGGAGAAGTCTGGTATTTGTGATGGAAAAGGTCCTATTTCAGGAGGAATCCTGGTATTTCTTGGAGAAGATGTGATCTATTTGGGAGAAATGTGGCATTTCTGGAAGAAACTGTCCTATTTGAGGGATAAAAGAGGTATTTGTGGGTGAAAAGGTCCTATTTCAGGAGGAATCCTGGTATTTCTTGGAGAAGATGTGATATATTTGGGAGAAATGTGGACTTTCCGGAAGAAACTGTCCTCTTTTGGGGATAAAAGAGGTATTAGTGGTTGAAAAGATCCTATTTCCAGGGGGAAACGTGGTATTTCTTGGAGAAGATGTGATATATTTGGGAGAAATGTGGCATTTCTGGAAGAAAATGTCCAATTTGGGGGGAGAAGGCTGGTAGTTTTGGGTGAGAAGGTCCTATTTCAGGAGGAATCCTGTTATTTCTTGGAGAAGATGTGATATATTTGGGAGAAATGTGGCATTTCTGGAAGAAACTGTCCTATTTTGGGGATAAAACAGGTATTTGTGGTTGAAAAGGTCCTATTTGAAGGGGGAAACCTGTTATTTCTTGGAGAAGATGTGATCTATTTGGGAGAAATGTGGCATTTCTGGAAGAAACTGTCCTCTTTTGGGGATAAAAGAGGTATTTGTAGGTGAAAAGGTCCTATTTGAAGGGGGAACCCTGGTATTTCTTGGAGAAGATGTGATATATTTGGGAGAAATGAGGCATTTCTGGAAGAAAATGTCCAATTTGTGGGGAGAAGGCTGGTAGTTGTGGGTGAGAAGGTCCTATTTCAGGAGGAATCCTGTTATTTCTTGGAGAAGATGTGATATATTTGGGAGAAATGTGGCATTTCTGGAAGAAACTGTCCTCTTTTGGGGATAAAAGACGTATTAGTGGTTTAAAAGGTCCTATTTGAAGGGGGAAACGAGGTATTTCTTGGAGAAGATGTGGTATATTTGGGAGAAATGTGGCATTTCTGGAAGAAACTGTCCTATTTTGGGGATAAAACAGGTATTTGTGGGTGAAAACGTTGTTTTTGAAGGGGGAAAGCTGGTATTTCTTGGAGAAGATGTGATCTATTTGGGAGAAATGTGGCATTCCTGGAAGAAACTGTCCTATTTTGGGGATAAAAGAGGTATTTGTTGGTGAAAAGATCCTATTTGAAGGAGGAAACCTGGTATTTCTTGGAGAAGATGTGATATATTTGGGAGAAATGTGGCATTTCTGGACGTAACTGTTCTATTTTGGGGATAAAAGAGGTATTTGTGGGTGATAAGGTCCTATTTGAAGGGGGAAAGCTGGCATTTCTTGGAGAAGATGTGATCTATTTGGGAGAAATCTGGCATTTCTGGAAGAAACTGTCCTATATGGGGGGAGAAGTCTGGTATTTGTGGGGGAAAAGGTCCTATTTCAGGAGGAATCCTGGTATTTCTTGGAGAAGATGTGATCTATTTGGGAAAAATGTGGCATTTCTGGAAGAAACTGTCCTATTTGAGGGATAAAAGAGGTATTTGTGGGTGAAAAGGTCCTATTTCAGGAGGAATCCTGGTATTTCTTGGAGAAGATGTGATATATTTGGGAGAAATGTGGACTTTCCGGAAGAAACTGTCCTCTTTTGGGGATAAAAGAGGTATTAGTGGTTGAAAAGATCCTATTTCCAGGGGGAAACGTGGTATTTCTTGGAGAAGATGTGATATATTTGGGAGAAATGTGGCATTTCTGGAAGAAAATGTCCAATTTGGGGGGAGAAGGCTGGTAGTTTTGGGTGAGAAGGTCCTATTTCAGGAGGAATCCTGGCATTTCTTGGAGAAGATGTGATATATTTGGGAGAAATGTGGACTTTCCGGAAGAAACTGTCCTCTTTTGGGGATAAAAGAGGTATTAGTGGTTGAAAAGATCCTATTTCCAGGGGGAAACCTGGTATTTCTTGGAGAAGATGTGATATATTTGGGAGAAATGTGGCATTTCTGGAAGAAAATGTCCTCTTTTGGGGATAAAAGAGGTATTTCATGGAGAAAAGGTCCTATTTGAAGGGGGAACCCCGGTATTTCTTGGAGAAGATGTGATCTATTTGGGAGAAATGTGGCATTTCTGGAAGAAACTGTCGTATTTTGGGCATAAAACAGGTATTTGTGGTTGAAAAGGGTCCTATTTGAAGGGGGAAATCTGTTATTTCTTGGAGAAGATGTGATATATTTGGGAGAAATGTGGCATTTCTGGAAGAAACTGTCCTATTTTGGGGATAAAAGAGGTATTTGTGGGTGAAAAGGTCCTATTTCGAGGGGGAAACCTGGTATTTCTTGGAGAAGATGTGATATATTTGGGAGAAATGAGGCATTTCTAGAAGAAACTGTCCAATTTGTGGGGAGAAGCCTGGTATTAGTGGGTGAGAAGGTCCTATTTCAGGAGGAATCCGGGTATTTCTTGGAGAAGATGTGATATATTTGGGAGAAATGTGGCATTTCTGGAAGAAACTGTCCTCTTTTGGGGATAAAAGAGGTATTTGTGGGTGAAAAGGTTCTATTTGAAGGGGGAAAGCTGGTATTTCTTGGAGAAGATGTGATCTATTTGGGAGAAATGTGGCATGTCTGGAAGAAAATGTCCAATTTGGGGGGAGAAGGCTGGTAGTTTTGGGTGAGAAGGTCCTATTTCAGGAGGAATCCTGGTATTTCTTGGAGAAGATGTGATATGTTTGGGAGAAATGTGGCATTTCTGGAAGAAACTGTCCTATTTGGGGGGAGAAGGCTGGTAAATTTGGGTGAGAAGGTCCTATTTCAGGAGGAATCCTGGCATTTCTTGGAGAAGATGTGATATATTTGGGAGAAATGTGGCCTTTCTGGAAGAAACTGTCCTCTTTTGGGGATAAAAGAGGAATTAGTGGTTGAAAAGGTCCAATTTCGCCGGGGAAAGCTGGTATTTCTTGGAGAAGATGTGATATATTTGGGAGAAATGTGGCCTTTCTGGCAGAAACTGTCCTCTTTTGGGGATAAAAGAGGTATTAGTGGGTGAAAAGGTCCTATTTCCCCGGGAAACCTGGTATTTCTTGGAGAAGATGTGATATATTTGGGAGAAATGTGGCATTTCTGGAAGAAAATGTCCTCTTTTGGGGATAAAAGAGGTATTTCATGGAGAAAAGGTCCTAATTCAAGGGGGAAACCTGGTATTTCTTGGAGAAGATGTGATATATTTGGGAGAAATGTGGCATTTCTGGAAGAAACTGTCGTATTTTGGGCATAAAACAGGTATTTGTGGTTGAAAAGGTCCTATTTGAAGGGGGAAAGCTGGTATTTCTTGGAGAAGATGTGATATATTTGGGAGAAATGTGGCATTTCTGGAAGAAACTGTCCTCTTTTGGGGATAAAAGAGGTATTTGTGGGTGAAAAGGTCCTATTTCGAGGGGGAAACCTGGTATTTCTTGGAGAAGATGTGATATATTTGGGAGAAATGAGGCATTTCTAGAAGAAACTGTCCAATTTGTGGGGAGAAGCCTGGTATTAGTGGGTGAGAAGGTCCTATTTCAGGAGGAATCCGGGTATTTCTTGGAGAAGATGTGATATATTTGGGAGAAATGTGGCATTTCTGGAAGAAACTGTCCTCTTTTGGGGATAAAAGAGGTATTTGTGGGTGAAAAGGTCCTATTTGAAGGGGGAAAGCTGGTATTTCTTGGAGAAGATGTGATATATTTGGGAGAAATATGGCATGTCTGGAAGAAAATGTCGAATTTGGGGGGGAGAAGGCTGGTAGTTTTGGGGGAGAAGGTCCTATTTCAGGAGGAATCCTGGTATTTCTTGGAGAAGATGTGATATATTTGGGAGAAATGTGGCATTTCTGGAAGAAAAACTGTCCTATTTGGGGGGAGAAGGCTGGTAAATTTGGGTGAGAAGGTCCTATTTCAGGAGGAATCCTGGCATTTCTTGGAGAAGATGTGATATATTTGGGAGAAATGTGGCCTTTCTGGAAGAAACTGTCGTATTTTGGGCATAAAACAGGTATTTGTGGTTGAAAAGGTCCTATTTGAAGGGGGAAAGCTGGTATTTCTTGGAGAAGATGTGATATATTTGGGAGAAATGTGGCATTTCTGGAAGAAACTGTCCTCTTTTGGGGATAAAAGAGGTATTTGTGGGTGAAAAGGTACTATTTCGAGGGGGAAACCTGGTAGTTCTTGGAGAAGATGTGATATATTTGGGAGAAATGAGGCATTCCTGGAAGAAACTGTCCAATTTGTGGGGAGAAGCCTGGTATTAGTGGGTGAGAAGGTCCTATTTCAGGAGGAATCCTGGTATTTCTTGGAGAAGATGTGATATGTTTGGGAGAAATGTGGCATGTCTGGAAGAAACTGTCCTCTTTTGGGGATAAAAGAGGTATTTGTGGGTGATAAGGTCCTATTTGAAGGGGGAAACCTGGTATTTCTTGGAGAAGATGTGATATATTTGGGAGAAATGTGGCATTTCTGGAAGAAACTGTCCTATTTTGTGGATGAAACAGGTATTTGTGGGTGAAAAGGTCCTATTTGAAGGGGGAAACCTGGTATTTCTTGGAGAAGATGTGATATATTTGGGAGAAATGTGGCATGTCTGGAAGAAAATGTCCAATTTGTGGGGAGAAGGCTGGTAGTTGTGGGTGAGAAGGTCCTATTTCAGGAGGAATCCTGTTATTTCTTGGAGAAGATGTGATATATTTGGGAGAAATGTGGCATTTCTGGAAGAAACTGTCCACTTTTGGGGATTAAAAGACGTATTAGTGGTTGAAAAGGTCCTATTTGAAGGGGGAAACGAGGTATTTCTTGGAGAAGATGTGATATATTTGGGAGAAATGTGGCATTTCTGGAAGAAACTGTCCTATTTTGGGGATAAAACAGGTATTTGTGGGTGAAAACGTTGTTTTTGAAGGGGGAAAGCTGGTATTTCTTGGAGAAGATGTGATCTATTTGGGAGAAATGTGGCATTCCTGGAAGAAACTGTCCTATTTTGGGGATAAAAGAGGTATTTGTTGGTGAAAAGGTCCTATTTGAAGGAGGAAACCTGGTATTTCTTGGAGAAGATGTGATATATTTGGGAGAAATGTGGCATTTCTGGACGTAACTGTTCTATTTTGGGATAAAAGAGGTATTTGTGGGTGATAAGGTCCTATTTGAAGGGGGAAAGCCGGTATTTCTTGGAGAAGATGTGATCTATTTGGGAGAAATCTGGCATTTCTGGAAGAAACTGTCCTATATGGGGGGAGAAGTCTGGTATTTGTGGGGGAAAAGGTCCTATTTCAGGAGGAATCCTGGTATTTCTTGGAGAAGATGTGATCTATTTGGGAAAAATGTGGCATTTCTGGAAGAAACTGTCCTATTTGAGGGATAAAAGAGGTATTTGTGGGTGAAAAGGTCCTATTTCAGGAGGAATCCTGGTAATCTTGGAGAAGATGTGATATATTTGGGAGAAATGTGGCCTTTCTATAAGAAACTGTCCTCTTTTGGGGATCAAAGAGGTATTTGTGTGTGAAAAGGTCCTATTTGAAGGGGGAAACCTGGTATTTCTTGGAGGAGATGTGATCTATTTGGAGAAATGTGGCATGTCTGGAAGAAACTGTCCTATTTGGGGGGATAAAACAGGTACTTGTGGGTGAAAAGGTCCTATTTGAAGGGGGTATCCTGGTATTTCTTGGAGAAGATGTGATATGTTTGGGTGAAATGTGGCATTTCTGGAAGAAACTGTTCTATTTTGGGGATGAAAGAGGTACTTGTGGGTGAAAAGGTCGTATTTGAAGGGGGTATCCTGGTATTTCTTGGAGAAGATGTGATATATTTGGGTGATATGTGGCATGTCTGGAAGAAAATGTCCTATTTGGGGGGAGAAGGGTGGTACTTGTGGGAGAAATGTTCCTATTTCAGGAAGAAATCTGGTATTTCTTGGAGGAGATGTGATCTATTTGGGAGAAATGTGGCCTTTCTGGAAGAAACTGTCCTGTTTTGGGATAAAAGAGGTATTTGTGGCTGAAAAGGTCTTATTTGAAGGGGGAAAGCTGGTATTTCTTGGAGAAGATGTGATCTATTTGGGAGAAATCTGGCATTTCATGAAGAAACTGTCCTCTTTTGGGGATAAAACAGGTATTTGAGGGTGAAAATTTCCTATTTGAAGGGGAAACCTGGTAT